>JALIZH010001022.1:0-18685 GCA_030522465.1 Rhipicephalus appendiculatus | reverse complement strand
TCTCTTTTTTTTTCTCTGTTTCCGTTTTTTTTGTTTTATTCTCTCTTTATTTCTAATGATTTCTTCCCCTCTCTTTATCTATTTCTTTCGTTTTCTTGCTCTTGATATTTTTCGTCCTATTTTTTCCTTTCTTCCTCTATGTTTCTATTTTTTTTGCTGGCTTCCTCTATTTTCCTTCTTTAATATGTGGTTTTGCCTGTGTTACGCCAGGCGACGACAGCATAAGACAACAATCGACAGCCGGAGCCCCTAACGTGCTCCGCACTAAGTATTATCAAGGCGCTCGAAGACCAAGAGTTTCTCTTATAGGCGCGAACGCGCGCTCAATATCCCACAGGTATGTATGCTATAAATGGTTTTTCCTGCGTTTCGCCAAGCTACGACAGTATACGATGAGAGCGTACGACGACAGCATACAACAGCCCTGGTCCCCAAAGTGTTCTGCACTCAAAATACTTATTTGCTCATTCCCAGGCAAGATGCGATACCTATCAGTCAGTTGCGCGTGACGGTCTACGGAAGAGATCACTGGTTACTCTCTTGACTTCACTTTTGTGTCTGTGTTTTCACGTCGTGTCGTTTTAACATGAATACCTACCAAAAAGCTCACCGATCAATTATTCTAAGTTTTTGTTTACCTTCACTTCTCTACTTATTTATCGACTTACTCAGTGAAAATGAAATGAAAAAATGTGCATTCACCCATCGATATACAGGGTGTCCCATTTATCACGCAGCACGATTTAAAAAAAGAGGAACGGCGTTACGCGAAGCAGACCTAGTGCATAATGTTCCCAGTATACTGTAGTAGCCGCTACTATTTTTTTCGTTAATGTGAATTAATTAATTAGTCCTAATTAATTTCGTAACTCGAAAATACTCACCTAATTATCAAAGTGTCAATGAGGCAAATGTGGGCATGTTGAAATGACAATAATCTCTGCTACTTTCAACAACGTACTAATTGCGTGCTAATTTTTTTCCTTTCGGATTAGATTGTTGCTTTATGCATGGCCTCCGAGATTGTGCGCCGGCGCGCGACCTCGGAGGCCATGCATGAAGCAACAATCTAATCCGAAAGGAAAAAATTAGCACGCAATTAGTACGTTGTTGAAAGTAGCGCAGATAGATGTCATTTCAACATGCCCACATTTGCCTCATTGACACGTTGATAATTAGGTGAGTATTTTCGGAGTTACGAAATTAATTAGGACAATTAATTAATTCACATTAACGAAAAAAAATAGTAGCGGCTACTACAGTATACTGGGAACATTATGCACTAGGTCTGCTTCGCGTAACGCCGTTCCTCTTTTTTAAAATCGTGCTGCGTGATAAATGGGACACCCTTGTATATTACTTATTACTTTTCTTTATCTATGCAATATGTAATCCAAAACTCCACGAATATGCTATCCAGCTAGTTGGGTCGTCGCCTTTTAAGGCTGGAGGACGCCGCAGCGTTGAGGTCAGGCAATACCCTTGAGACTTCTGGAGGAGATAAAGAGACAACTTCCGGGGAGCGAGTCTCGATGTATCTATCTGAAGATGTCCACAGTCCATTTCGGCACAGCACATTCATTTACTCGAAAAATCGGTGAGCAGTAATGTTTGTTCTTGACCACGTCGATGCACCGAACCCGCCAGCACATTCCCAGTGTAAAAAGAAAGTGGACGAATTGTACCGAAACAGGAACTTTTCCAGTCCTAACTAGCATATGAATGTGTCCCAGATGTTTGTGAACGATGCAGGGAATGCGTACCGGTCTTCACAGGTGCGTTAGAAGGGCGGCCGCATTAAACCTTATTCGATGGCTTACGCCATCAGAATTTATGCACGGCCTCCGAGATGTAAGCCCAAAAGCGGGTGTCTGGGCGCTGCGTTCGTTGCGTTGAAGCACATTCCGTCCTTCTCATTATTGTCGAGAGTTGCGAAAACTTCGTGATATCAAAATGACGTTGCGGAAGAAGAACCGGAAACAAGGAGCGTGCTGGTTGCCGCATTCCACCCAATCAGCTGCGGCCGAAATGCAGAGTCCACTAGGCGGACACATCGAGAATAACTCCGCAACCATAAAAAAATAAAACAGGAGCATGCTGAGAACTGTGCCCAGAGCATGGAACACGAGGGAGAGCGGCGTCGGAGGAGGTTGGTTTGTGGACGCTGGGCGCGAGCATTCGTGAATTTTCGTTTTTTCTTCTTCCCATGAGCTCACCAAGAAAGAGGAAACGAAACAAGCGCATGTCGGAAATTGTGACATCAGCCCGAAGAAGTAGCGCCTTCAGAGGAGTTTGGCTTATAGATGCTAGGCGCACTCTCTCCTATTTTTTCCCCTCTATGGTTGAAGCACGTCTGTGGCATTCCGTTCCTCTAATTTTAGTCGAGAGTTAGGAAAACATCGTGACGTCATAATGACGTTGAAGAGGAAGAGCCGGAAAAAGAGGCCGCGTTGCTGGTCGAGCTCCCCGCCAATCAGCGGTGGCTGAAATGGAGACTCCATTACATGGGCACATCAAGAAAAGAACCCCGGAGAAGTCATGTATATTATGTCCAGATTCCCCGTTCGGGTTAAAATAAAAGACTAACGGCGGCGCGCCGCAATTATTGCGCGGCGGCGGCGGCGGCGTGGTCACTCTCGAAACTTCGGCGGCGGCGCGACCGGCGCGAGCAAAAATAGGCGGCGGCGGCGGCGCGGCGCGGCGGCGAACAGCTCTAATCGTGACTATCCTGAGCCGGGATACGCTGTATCACAGCCAGCAGAGACGTAATCTGTGACTCGACCAAAAACATTCTCAGCTTAAGTAGCTCTGAGAAGCGAAACAATTAGCGTTAACACCAACACAAATACTAGAATTCTTTCCACTATATCGTACCATCACGCCCCAGAATCCATTTAGTCAGATTTTTTTCCCTTTCACTCGGCCACCTTGCGACTTGACTCATCCTTACGGTTAAAAAAGCTACCCTTTTTTATGGGTCGCTCTGCTTTATGCTCAAAAATACTTTGAACCGAGGGTCCGTTGCATATGTTTCTGTCGTTTCTTTTGTAGTTGAGCGTAGCGAAAAGAACATTAAGCAGACGACACTTTATTCATCATAATTGGCTCTATCGATGAACCAGCTATAACAAATAACAGTAGTCACTTGAAACTCTGTCTCGGTGGTACAATCGTTACGGTGCTTGGTTGCTACCCCAAAGTCGGGGTTCTGATTCCGGCAGGTGTTACAATATTGTAATACAAGAAGGCGAAAGCCTGGCTCCGCTATTTGAAGACATGTTTTACATCTCTTCAAACAGACTCTTTTAACACTTAACACGCAAGCACTTCTGTCTTTGCGTCTTTTTCAAAAGGTGTACCGAGATTTTGTTCGCCTGCAAGCGTTTCTCCAGACTCTGCCTCTGGAAGTCGGTATCATTTCGCTTTCGGCATCGTTTTCGTGAACACGCTGCGGCGCAGCACGAGCATCTTTTGCAGTAGTACACTTGCGCGGCCGCATGCGTTCCGCAGGGCGGGGTCGCTCCATCGCTTAAGGTTCGAGCACTGGAAGCGCGGCCCTTTGCCGCGCGCCGCTCTCAAGACGCCGCTTTTCTCTTTCTCTCCCGTGGAGCGTCAACGTATCTCATCCGCCGACCGAATCACTCCCCGACCTATTTTCGCCGCTGCCGTCGGCTTCTGCGCAAGCAAACCAATTAGCGCCTGCTTTTCCTCCTCACACGGGCGTCGTCAGAACAACCGGAAATGGTTCTCCTCACCCGCGGCCGCGGCACCTCTCTCCTTCTGTCAGGGACAAGCCGCAAAGCCGGCAACGAGCCGGCAGGCGCGCGCCCCCTCGACATGCCCACACTTCTCTCGTGACTCTCGCTCTTTTCTCGGTACTCTCGCGGCACCGGCAATGTGGACAGCCTGCCGCTGCTTGCTGAGCGGAGGCACCGACAGGCGGGACGCCGCTGCGGCATGCTTTCCACCTGTGGGCACGTACCTTTACGACCCCGCCGCCGAATTACACCGCTTTTACGAGTGTGGCGTCCACGCGCCCCCACGTACGCACGCATTTTTCTGCACACTCGTGTCTTACACTGCGAAGTAATTGAGCGTTATAAACTATCCTAGGGTGCATACTGAAAGCACACTAGCGAAGTACTTACAACTAATCTGGAAGATAATACGAGCATCTACATAGCAGCGCACTTTGTTAGTCCTGTGGCGCATAATGATGATCAGTTGTTACTAGGCGTGCGCACGAGGGGGGGCGGGGCGGGGGGTTTACCGCCCCCTCAAGTCACCTAGGGGGTCACCTAGCAAAATCTGCGCCATACATTGACTTGGTAGGATGGGGCGGCGCTGCACTCAACTATTCAAAGTCATCGACACACGCGCGATTAGTGAACGACAAGCGCGCACTGGTGAACGTAATGATCACTAATATAATTACATTTGCTAGAAAGATGCAAATATCCCCCCCCCAAAAAAAAAAAAACGCCACAAGCGACTCGAAATTTTTACAAGTGACTCCGCGAGAAAAGAAGCCCAAATCCGCTTATTATAAGCGGAACTGGCAACTCTGCGCCTCACGCAATTCCACGCTTCTGTTGTGCAATATTATATCTCGTGACTCTGTAGGGCAGGGGTTCGGAAACTCATCTGAGCCAGCGGACCGCAGTCCCGAAAATTAGTCCAACAGGGACCGGGACAGTGAAGGAAGTCGGAGCGGGTAATGGAGGTGGGGGGGGGGGGGGTGGAAAATTTCAAAGAATGCCTTTCCCACACCTCATATATGGTTCATAGCCGCATTATATTCGAAGTAGGTTTCGAGAAAGGTATCGATAGATAGTGATGCCGATCCGCAGAATAGGCTAAAATTCTGGAATAGAGTTTTTGTCCTGCGGTGATGTTTCAACACATTGCCTCAGAAAAAAAATATCCTTGGGGCCAGTCGCGTCTCTGTAGCTCCCCTGAACAAAGTGTTATTAATCGCAATTGGCGAGAAAGTAATGCGAATACCATTTACCAAAGTCATAAAAGTTTATTCTTTGTCAAGCCGCGGGCCGCTATCGAAAGGTTCGCTGGCTGTATGCGGCCCATGGGCCGCTTGATTGAGACCTCTGCTGTAGGGCTTCTTTCCGACGCAGTTTCAAGCGCCCACCTGGCTTTATGGTAGAATGCTTGACTACCACTCAGAATAGTTGGGTTAGATTCCGGCTGACACCTTGGTTTCTTTCTTCGCATCCATCGGGATTTTTTAGATGGCGCGCTTCCACGAGGTAGCGGCTAACATTGTCCCCTAAGACTTGAGACTTAATAAAGCGCCGTTAAGGTTCGATCAAAAAGTGAGCGGCAACAAATGACAATAAAGGCAGACTGACATCTTTCATCGACTTATTCAAACTATACGGGCAACAAGGAACATGGCGATTTCAGAAGTCAGAGTGGCGATTGGCGCAATCAAAACACGAGCGTCTATGTAAACATCCAATGAGTACAGCATATCTTTTTAGAAAGACAAGTATACAAAGTGTCGTTGTACGCGATCGTAAGTTTTTTTTTTTTTTTTTTTTTTTTTTTTTTTTTTTTTTTTTTTTTTTTAGAAAGACAAGGCTACAAAAGTTCAGTGTCAGTTGCGGTGCGACCTCGCAGATAAGCAGCAATGACCATGTGACTGTGGACGCGCGCTGCGCATTTTCTATATTTGTCACAAATGTGTGTGTACACATAGCGCGCCAACGCTTCATAACGTCACCGTGGAACTGCAGCCGCCGACTGACTGCTTCGGCCCGACGCGCGCCACGAGAGCGTACGCCAAGACGTAGCCAGCGCGCCTCAAACCAAGCGGACGCGTAAAGCCTTCAGCGTTCCCGAGCTCGTGGCAAAACTCAACCGCCATCGCGAAGGCGCACGAGACAACCTTGGCAGACGCCACGCCGAAGGTCCAAGAATGATCTCGCCATTTCCCAAGTTTCCCAGGCGCTGCGAACGGCTGGCTCAGTCTCAGAGGTCTCGAAACCAGGCGAGAGCCTACATAAGCGTGCGGAAACGAGAGCAGCGGAGAGCCAGTCATTGGCGACGAGAACACGCATGTAAAAATACGCGTGCGCAGTATTTTTCATCGGGGAGAAGGGGAGGGGGGTTGCCGCAGCCCCCCCCCCCCCCTCCCCCACTGGTCAAGTCTCCCCCGCCAAAAAAAAAAAATAAACGAAACCGAAGAGGCCTTCGTAACTGATGGAAAAAAAAATTACACCATCTTCCCTAAAGGGAACCCTGATGGGATGCGAAGCAGCAGTGTTGCGCATGGGAGCGGTGGAGAGGGTGAAGCGAGAGAGAGGTGACACGTCACGGTGTAAGAATATACATGGACAGGTGCTGACACTCTCCCCGCAACGCGTTGAAACGCGCAATCCCCGCGCGTCCAGATAATGTTCGGGGCGTTATCACTTATCGAGACGGCTGACCCCCGCACGTAGTAGCGCCATCTACGAAGGCACCGATTAAGCAATCGGTGCCTTCGTAGATGGCGCGACGAGCGGGCTCAGCCGTCTCGGCAGCACGCTCGGCAGAAACGCACATGCTGCTGATTCTGGGTCTTTCTACTGGCATGTGCGACCGCGCTGTTTTGAAGCCAGGCTTTTTTCATCGCGCGCGTTTTTATGCTCTGCTATCGACGAAGGTGACATCGAATTGCTGAGAGGTTCCCGAAATGGGCAGAACGTGTTTTGTACCGCGCTGCCGTTCTGGCTATCAGACTTCTGCGGAGCGTGTGCCTCTCTTCAAAGTGCCGTATGACAGTGATCGTCTGGAGCAGTGGCGCCGTGCAATACCGAGGGCAGACCAAACTCTAACACCTAGAGACCATGTCTGCGCCAAGCATTTTTCAGAGGACATGATTTCAACGGAATGTCACGCGGTGTTCAAAAGAAGAGCGTTACTCGACGCGCCAAAGAGGCCTGTTCTATTGATAAATGCAATTCCAACCTTATTCCCGAACTGCCCTAAGTAGCCATGAACAACCGCATTGCTCTAGTGTGCTGTATATGAAATACTTGCGTGGTTCAAATATTTATATATATCGCGGAAGAACTGCACTGCTCTAGTGTGCTTCATATGGAATACTCGCGCGTTTCAAACATTAATTTATATCGCGTTCACAATGACGAAGCGCTACCATGCTTCAACGATTTCCTGTGTAAATGAAAGCAGCGAGACGCATGAAATACGTTTCTCCTGAAGTAACTATTCTCTATTAATAGAGGGGCAATAATTATTACTGGGAGCTTACGCGTCAAAAACACGATTTGATTACGAGGGACGCTGTAGTCGAGGGGCCCCTGACTAATTTTGACCATCCGGGGCTGTTTAACATGCACCTACTTCTAAGTACGTGGGAGTTCCTTGAAATTTCTTCCCCACCGGGAAATATTTTGATGGAGGGATAGCACGCTGCCTAACGTTTTTTTTAGGGGCGAAGCTCCTCGGGGTGTGGGAGTCGTTCCCTCCTCTGTAGTAGTTGTTGTGGTAGTATGTATGTAGCCACTTCTAGCTAATGAATTGCTCAATAGATGGCG
This sequence comes from Rhipicephalus appendiculatus, assembly GCA_030522465.1. Taxonomy (NCBI): domain Eukaryota; kingdom Metazoa; phylum Arthropoda; class Arachnida; order Ixodida; family Ixodidae; genus Rhipicephalus; species Rhipicephalus appendiculatus. The sequence continues at coordinate 11,126 of JALIZH010001022.1, read as the reverse complement.
TTGTGTGTATATGTCCTTGGAAATAATATCGCTAGATGGCGTTAGTGGTTTTTCGTATACGTTGATGATGAAAGATGATAGATGACGCTGTTATAATAAGAAAAGCGGCTCGCTCTTGGCGTGCTTTCTCTTTCACTCGGAGTCGCGAAACCAGGGCAGCCGGTATCTGCGGAGCATCCGGCGGCTCCGGTACTCACGGCGGCACAACCCATAGCCAAGGACGCGTGGCTTTCACAACTCACAGCAGCGTTCTGTGGCGATGCATGTGGAGGCGAGGCGTTGCGTCGAGCACTGGTGTGGACTTCGGCGTCTGAGTAGGTGGCATCGTCTTCCTCTGTCGTGGAACGCGAACTGGCGTTGTCGCTGAGGCTGGGAGCGCCCAGAACACAAGTCGGCGACGCTCGTGCCCAGCTCACGATCGAACACCCAGGATCATGCAAAGACGTGACACGTGTTGTCACGTCTTTGCATGATCGACTGGAAAATGTACGGGGGGATTCACGGTTAGCCGAATGATCCCTCCGAGCTTCGCCCACTCACCATCATTCACTTCGTGGATAAGCTGTGATTTTTTAAAAATTATTTTTCTTTGCAACGATGAATGTCTTGAACAGACGAAAATACTAGTGCGTGCTGCGGAACTTAGCTTTGAGTACTCCCCGATCGATCCGTGTGCACGACGTTCACACCCTGCACAAGGCATTTTCGTGTTGTGAATCCTTAAACCTGGTACACTTTTATCTTTTAATCTGAAAAAAAAAACAAATTTCTTTCGCACTTTGAGTGTTTCTCACACCGCTTGGAACGAAAACGTTGGAGAGGCAGAGGAATTTCAATTCGCCAGCACCGCTTCGCTGGGTACGTTGGCCGCGGCGCCATCTGACGCCTTGCGAGCAGAGTGCGCCCGCGAGACCGAACATTATCTGGCCGCTCAGGCGCGCGCAGTGTCAACACCTGCATATTCTTACACCGTGGACACGTACAGACATGTTTCAACGCGTACGTTAGGCGCGCGTCAGGCGGCAGCTGCGGGCGCGGCGGCGAGCGCGCGCGGCAGGCGAGGGAGAAAGTGACGTCAGCGCACACTGCGAGGGGAGCGTGACGTCAACGCGCAGCTGCGGCGTGACCTACTTGGCACCGCTCCAACGCCTGCGGCGAGGGGAGCGCGTTGCGGCGCGTTCGTACGTACGGAGGGAGGGACAGCGTTACACAGCCTAGTCAAATAGGTGCTCCGCATCTAATATGAAAACGAAGCTATGACGTGCCGCTTACAATGCCCTAACGTTTGTCGTCGGCTTTCCAGGAGCAAAGATGGTAATTAAACACTTCTTGGAATGCAAAATTCGGTGTCCTTGGCCGCAGTTATTGTCGAAAATGTGCATGACCATAACATAGCACTTTGAACAATGACGGGACAGGTCCGAGTGTGGGGCCGATTTCGCGCCCCCTCTAGATGATAAGGGGGAAAAGGGGGTGGGCGCCACCCTGCCTTCCTCGTGCGCAAGCCTATGCATGTAAGCACCCCCGCTGAGGAAGAAGGGGAAGCCCCGACCCAGCACTACAGTCAACAGGATCAAATGTGCGTCTATAATTTCGGAAGAACTGCCTTCGAGAAATGGTGAAACACACAGCGCAAATAATGACAGGGACACAGGAAGAGAATACACACAGCGCTCACACAGTGTTTCACTATGCTACACCAGCATGCCCAGGTTCGCTCTATTCAAGAAATGCTTCAAGATTACGCAGCGGGCACCTGCGTGTGAACAAGCACATGTGATTACGGTATGACTCTTGGAGTTCTTCAGCATTCTCTAAAGCAAGTTGTCCACCATGGTGATGTAGCGGTTACGGTGCTCGGTTGCTGACCCGAAGATTGCGGTTCGATCCCTGCCGCAGCGGTCGCATTCGATGGAGGCGAAATGCTACAGACCCGTGTAGTGTGCGATATCAGTGCATGGTGGTCGAAATTTCCCGAGTGCTCCACTACAGCGTCCCTCATAATGATACCACAGTTTTCGGACGTTAAACCTTAGATACTATTATTATTGTTAGTGGTGTTATCATCTAATTCAAGTTAATTTTAGCGGTTGTCGGTGATTGTTTCTCATATTTGCTAAATCCTGTCTGAGGTTCATGGTAATATAGCTGACCAAGTGTGCATGTGCGCGCTTATAAGCAGCTGAAGAATATCTTTTCTTTGTGTTTGTCAACTCTGGGATATCTCTCGCTCTTTGAGCCACAACCCACGTTCGCTGGCGCACCAAAGGACGTACTCTTAATCGTCCCGTACATTCATGGGCCGTTTCGGGAGACATACGCATTCCTGTAATTGCTGTATTCATGTTATATTGATTCTTCGGATTTACTTTTCATCGTGAAACAGAAGCGCATCCTCATGGCCTAAAGCTGTGCATGGACACTTCCATAAATGCATGAATCAATTAATTATTGAAACGTCCGACACTGAAGTTAAAACAGAGCCATCATAATATAGTTCATACAGCTATTCATTACATATTGCATTACAGCCTACACGATTGCAGACTGAATCACCAGATCTGGCAGGCCAGGACAGCAGTTACTGGGTGCTCAAGAGAAACTTCGGCGCATTGGTTGCATTTCATCTTTAGAAGGACTGACAACTGGGCAAGTTGGTATGAATTCATACTACTGAAACGGCGCCACAAGGGAAGACGAATGCACACGAAAAAAAAAAGCCGGCAGATCCCACGCACTGTGGGAATCGATGTAATGCGAAGCAGCCAGGAAGAAGCAAATCATGCTTTACATAATTTGCATGGCATGTTTTACATGTTACGACCTGTCATTTATGTTCGTCATAGAGTCATGTCACTCAATACCAAATTTCGTGTATCTCAAGCTAACGAAACGGCCGCGAGCACGCCATGAGCGTGGCATGCAAGTCATGTCGCACATGACAAGTCATGATTTCCATGTTACCAATTGTCATTTATGTTCTGCACACAGTCATGTCACTGAATACCAAATTTGGTGTATATCAAGCTAACGAAACGGCGGCGAGCGTGCCATGAGCGTGGAATGCAAATCATGTCACTCATGAAGTCATGATTTCCATATTACCACTTGTCATTTATGTTCGTCATACCGTCATGTCACTCAATACCCAATTTGGTGTATATCAAGCTAACGAAACGGCCGCGAGCGCGCCATATGAGCGTGGCATGCAAGTCATGTCGCACATGACAAGTCATGATTTCCATATTACCACTTGTCATTTATGTTCGTCATACAGTCATGTCACTCAATACCAAATTTGGTGTATATCAAGCTTAACGAAACGGCCGCGAGCGCGCTATGAGCGTGGAATGCAAGTCATGTCGCTCATGAAGTCATGATTTTCATATTACCACTTGTCATTTATGTTCGTCATACAGTCATGTCACTCAATACCAAATTTGGTGTATATCAAGCTAACGAAACGGCCGCGAGCGCGCCATGAGCGTGGCATGTAAATCATACTTTTCATGACAAGTTAGTCATGATTTTCATGATATGACCAGCCATTTACGTTTGTCATACAGTCATGTTACGCCATACCAAATTTGGTGTAAATCTCATTAACGATACGGCCAGGGGAGCACGAAGTCGTAGGCGGCTAGATAGATAGATAGATAGATAGATAGATAGATAGATAGATAGATAGATAGATAGATAGATAGATAGATAGATAGATCGATAGATAGATATATAGATAGATAGGATAGCTAGATAGATAGATAGATAGATAGATAGATAGATAGATAGATAGATAGATAGATAGATAGATAGATAGATAGATACGCTCAAAGTCGCCGAAGTTCGCTAAGAAATGCTTCGCATTTAAAAGAGGACACGAAACACAAGCGCCGACTCTCAACTAAACTTTTATTCACATGCGCAGACCATAAATATACTCACGCGTGGCCTCACACAGATAACAAACCCGTACACAAACGTATGAAAACCGGTGTGAACAAACAAAAAAAATACAAAAAACAAAAATATCTCTACCCTCAGTTGAGAGTCGACGCTTGTGTTTCGTGTCTTTTTTTCGTGTGCATTCGTCTTCCCTTGTGGCGCCGTTTCAGTGGCATTTCATCATTGTCAAACTACAGCGATAAACAGAAGAGGGCAGAGAAAAAGTAGATCGCTATACAGGGCTAGGGCCCGATCTTCAATTCTCTTCGCCTGCTTACGCCTACAGCTTGTCAATAATGTGGGCGCATTTAGGTTACACGCAGACTATTCTTTCCGTAGCAGAGTGTTCATCACCGAACGAAATCATCGAAAAAGAGGGCAGCGATGTTTTGTTAATTACAAAGGAGAGAAAATTGCACGTGTTTGCTGCATTTGTGGAAACTGATAGTCAACGAATTCTTTATTTTCAAGCAAAGTATGGTATTGGGCTAGTCAGATCATAAATTCGGCAAATGTTTTTAACTGCGCAAAGACGAGACAGAAAACAGGAAAATAGTTGCAAGTCTACGATTTGTGTGTGCGTCTGACTTTATTTCATGAAAGCATGTGATTGATTGCGTCTTCAAAATAACAAAAACAGCAGACCAAGGAAGAACGGCAAAGGAAATGTAACGTAAGTCGTTTCACTTCTAGCGAAGCCCCGGTCAAGAAAGTGGTTTCATAACTCGGGAAAATGGGCCAGCTATTTCGAAAACAGACAAGGAGGGCGCTTCGTTTCATGCCGCTAAGCATTTTTTGAAGAGCAAACCCCCTAGGCTATTCAAAACACTTCAAAACTTGATTATCGACCCAAGTTCTACAGTAAACAAGCCATCAAGAGGCTGCAAAAATATGAATGTAGAAACCACGGCAACATCTCTTTCAAAAGCTGACAGAGAGTCCTCCGAAATTTTCTTTATTGGAAAACCCCCACCAGCTGAATGGCCCATCAGCGCGTTCGTTTCAGAGAGGCACTGTTGGCAGTCTGTCGTGGATCCTTTGCTGAAGTAGCATCTCAACAAGATTTTGCGATATGATCCATACCTTATTCGTAGCTCGAAAGACCTTGTGGGCCTGGCCTGCGCGATCACGGCCTTTTTTCGTTGGTATGGAAAGTGTTTTCTATTCTACACCGCACGAGGGACTCCGTGAAGCATCACGTAAAAATTTGAAGAGTATGGTGAGGTAGATTTTCAGAAAACTGCCGCCACTATCGTGGAACATTTTTTTTTTTCCAACTGGTATACTTTTGCCTAGGCTCCACAGCCACCGATCACGATACGCACTGTCTTGCACAGAAGTCCGGTGTTTTCATTGGATCATCGGTGCTCCTGTGCTTCTTGACATTTGTATCGCCTTTTTTTTAATAGACCTCCGGAAAAATAACCCCGAAAGACCGGTTCTTCCTGAGTTTCGTTATGTAGAAACCTTTCTAGCGTCTTTAAATCACTCTCGATGGTGACCTCGACAGTGTTGTCAGTGAGCGTACGCAGGAGGACAACCGATACTTGAGCACCACCACAGACAGTAATCTCGCATTGCATTCCAAGAGTTGCGAAAATCAAAACTGTTTACCATATGTGGAAAAAACTAAAGTCCTATCAAATGCTAATTAAAGAACTGAAAGAGAAGTCAAAGTCGTCGAGGCGTTTCACATGGCAAAGATGGGAGATAACTGTCACCTCTCCTTCTTTATGTCTATGAAAGAAATCAGTACAATTGTTAGACGGGCTTATCAGGGACTGCGTACCTAATGTAGAGGTGGCTTCGCTGCACTCCATCAGTTTATTTGCGGCTGTGCCTTGTTCTGCTGTTTTGTTATTTCGAATACCTTACAAATCACCTGATTTCATGAAATAAAATCAGTTGGAGGTCTGCGCTCCGTATTTGCGTCCATGTTCCTGTTTTTTAATGCGATAGCGTTGAAGAGCTCGTTTCGCGAAAATTGCCTGTGTCGGCGTCGGTGTGGGCGTCCTTGGTTGAGAGCGAAAAGTCAGCGTTGTCCGTGAGCAGAAATTAGAGATAGATGAGAACAAAGTAAATAAAGCTAAACTTTCGGTTCGAATGGCAATCCGAACGCAGGATATTCGAACCCAGAGCCACGTCGGTGCTTCAAGCTGTTTTGGGAAAAAAGTCTAGAAGAATGTCATGTACCGCGAGGAGTCTCCTTAACGCATGTACTATTGCGTGGCAGTAGTGTAGAATCGCACCGAGCGCCAAAACATGTGAGTTGCGTAACGAGTGGTTTGTTTAAAGGCCCAATGTTAAAAAAGCTCGCGGCCATAATTAATCATCATTATCAGCAACGGTATCAACGAAGTGCGCAGCTGCGCAATTGCGCGTGTTGCCTTACGGACGTGTAGTGGGTACTTCGCATATTCGCAGAAAGAAGCATTTTGGCGAAGTGGGCACTTCGCAACTGCACTTGCAGCAGGTAGTTCAGGATATGATAGGTAGTTCAGGATATGATAGCCAGTTTAGGGATTGAGAACCACTTTAGGGATGCGAACGGTACCGACTACGCTGTCGTGTTCTTCTCTCGAAGCTCAAGCGTGCTGCAAGTTTTATCGCGATAGCAATTATATGGACAGTCTCGACGGGTTTTTGCCGTCGGCGTCATGTCACGTATAAAGTCCAAATTGATAAGATCCCCCAGCGCATCGTACGTTTTACCTGCGGGTAATAGCGCGCGAGCGGGGGCGACGAACGCGGCTGAAGCAGGGATCAAACGAGCCGGCCCAACTCCGTCGCTCCGAGGCGCATGCCGATAACAGGCGGAGGGCCTGTTAGGCCGGCCGTCGAATGCTCAAGCAGAGAGGAAACGCTCCGCCCGTCTTTAACGAGCGTGAAAATACGCGAGGGGGGATCCCTCGAGCAGCAACTGCGACCTTTGATTTTAGGAGCACGCGTTATCTGGCTATCTCGGCATCCGTCAGCAGGCGTCTCGTATACCTTTCTACCTGCGGCGCTCTCCACGCGAAGAGACGATGCGAAAAGTGTGCCTGGAGCGGCTGTATTCTCTTAGACCAGCATTTTGTAGAGTTGCGTGAGATCTGATCGAAAAGAGTTAGCTGCCATCCTCACTTCTTATAACATTACAATTTGCTATCAAATTCATTGCCTCACCCTTGCGGTAAAACTGACCATTTCTTTCGTCCCGTCTTTGCGCAGTTGAAAAAATAAGTGCTGATTCTTTAGTTTACTGTTATGATTTGCGTTCCAGCAACGTTATCTTAATTTTCGGCGCTTCTAAATTTTTCTCGCTTAAGAGAATAGATTTGGAGCGCAGGACGGAATATTTACTCTAATAAAAGAGCTCGGAATTGTATACAACAATTATGTGGAACATCCTTATCCAAATTAATAGTATTTTTTTTTTAATTGCGCCTGTGCGCACTTCAAAAGCTGGCATACGGGGTCTGAAACCCACTACAGCTAGTGGGCCGAAGCCACAAAGTTTGGTACCGCAAGGGCAAGGACAGTGAAGTAGGCAAAAAAAAAAAGGCACGCGTATGGGTGGAGGTGGGGGTACGCCGTTTGTACAAAATGTCAGCTAACGTAGCCATTTCAATGCTATATCTAATATATGGGTCATTTCTCAAAGCAACAAGGCACCAGGATTCCAAGAACACATCGATACTGATCTCCGAAATGCCTAAAACCTTGACGGCGATGGTGAAATATAGAGTTGTTTCATGGTTTTCTATCAACACATGGTGACCACAGGTCGCCATGTATCGCTAAAATGCGTTCGACCAGTCATGCTTCTGTAGCTCATGAACATACGTATTCAGAAAATAAAGAAAATATGGGACGGAAACAGTCACTTGCGGGACGGGCCGCATGTTTGAGACCCCAGTGTTATATGTAGGATATTCCATATTCCATAGGTAGGATATTCCAGCTGTGGCATATGGGTACAATGTAAATGCAGTTGCACCAAAGCTGCAGCATTAATTTACACTGATGAGTTAACGAGCATATCGACATCATGTGTGGTACGAGATGCTGGTTTAATAAAATGTTATTTTCGCGGCAAGTCTGTCGACGTTCCCCTTTGATGTGTCTTATGGGTAGTAAGTCGAACATAGCACATTATATGGTAGTGTATCACGTAGACCACGGTCTAAGGGAATACATGCTCAGGAAAAGCCGCGCTATGTGCAAAACCGAGCCCAACTTGCATGGTATTGTTAAAGTTTGGTGGGAGGGGAAAATCGAAGCTATTTTTCAACATCGTTCGATCGCGCTTATTATCGCATTCTATACTACTGAAAAATTGTGCAATATATAGAGGCTGTTGCAGCCTTATGGCCGAGTCAGAACCGATAAGATTTGCCTACCACAATACGGCAGAATTTCACCATGCCTAGCATTACTTACTCGATTGCGTCCTCCAGACAATGGCGACAGCTGGTCCTATCGCTAAAGCGCTGAGCAAAGTCGCCTATCAAGCACATAAATAATTTCAAAACTGTAGCCTTATCTCCCCACTTACTGAAAGCAGTTTACAGATGAAAATTGGCCACTTTGTACGGAATACTCACTGGAGACGTGCGTAATGAGAGCAAAAAAGCATACACATGGCGAAGAAAACAGACAGGACTCAACGCTGTGTCTGGTGTGCTCGCTTCGCTCTGTCCTTTGTTATTTTTAGCGCTAATTAGGCATGTCTGCATTCAATACTGTAAGCAGTTTACCTCATTTTTTTCGACACCTTCTGACCGCATTTGAAGGCCTTACAAATCTGTTTTAATATTATCGGCAGTGCATTCCGTTAACATTCACGCAATCGAAATGACGAACAAAAGATTTTGAAAATGCCGAAAGTTCGCTCTCTCTAGCGGCATTCAATTTGCGCGAAATCAAAGTCGTACTGACCCTCATCATACAGCGCATCCTTATGGATTGGAAATAAAAAATACCACAGAAACGTACAGCTCATGTCAACACAAATCGAACGAGCTGCCACAACGTAAACGTCGTGCTCTTGTGACAGCAGAGACTGCTACAAACCTTCAGTGACGTTTGTTTTGACGAGGAAAGCAATAGCACCAGCGAAGAATGCCCCGCAAAGCGCCACGACGAACTCTATCCCATTGGTACAATGGATTGCGACCACGTCTCCTGCGCGCAGGCCGAGCCTTTGAAGTCCAGCAGCTACTTGACGGCAGTTATCGAGCAACTCTCCAAAGGTAAATACGGCATCAGTCTTCGAGTCCACCTGCGATGAATTCCAGTACTTACTCTCACGTATTCATGAACACATGAACGTGATTTTAATCTAAGTGTCGTTATGCTTTATTCAAGTGTACGTTAGCTATTCTGTTCATAATTTCTACCCTATAACACGGGCTTCCCTTTTATTGTGTGAATGTACCAATATATTCTTTCTTTCGGTTGAGGAAATCGAACAAAGCTGACGGACAAACTGTTTGATAAAGTAAAAACTTGACTGCGTATTCATAAGAAAGACTTTCGACTGACTTGCGGCTTGGCCTAGATGCTAGTGAATCGCGTTTTATGTCATACAAATAGTGAAGGTAGTCAGCTAATGGAAAACTCATTTTTTAAAAAGAAGAGCGTTGCGAATTCTGCGCTCACGCCGACGTGAGGTTTGCCGTTCGCGAGCCGCGATTGGCAGTTGTTTCGTCATCGTCATGAGTGTACGTAAACCTCCCATGCTAGCATTACTTTACGATCATTACTTTACTAAGTCCCGTACTGGAATTATTGACCCCTGAATGGAACTTTTTTGAAATCTTTTAAGTGCAGTTTGCCGTTGGCTGGTTGCCTTATACCGGGTGTTTCAAGAAATGTGTCCAAAATCACTCAAAAATCAGAAGAATGCGATATTTGCTCGCTGCCTTCACCATTGCTTTTCCTGTAGCGGCATGCATCTTAAGAAGGTTAAAGACATCAATGAAGACGTCAATAAATTAATTCACTCCTTAATTAGTGGAGTTAGCGGTTATGTCAAATGGAAGAATAAAATTCTTCATGCGAAGAACCCATCGCAGCTTTCAAATATAGAAAGGGCAACCTATGTTAATTATTGTGGTGTAATGCAATTCAACCAAATTCAATGGCGAAACCGAAACCAAAGTAGCGATAAGCGCTACATGCAGACGACCAGAATGACGTCACTGTTCCATGCAACGATTTTAGAGGTTTAGTAATTCCGCGTTCATTAACGTATGTACGCCAGGCGTGATATAATTGCAAGCGCAGCCTACGCACTCACACAACGAAGTCGGTTCATGGTTGCTATAACGACGCTCACTCCGATGAATAAGGGAATTGCGCTCTTCCGCATTTTGGTTTCGGCTTCGCCGCTGAATTTGGCTGGATTTCATTACTTCGCAATTAATACTAGAGGCCACTTCTTCGAAATCTCAAAGCTGCTATGGGTTCTTCGCATGAAGGACTTCAATTCTCCCACATGACGTAACCGCCACATCCACTAATTAAAACAGTTTATTTAACATTCTTAATTACTGTATCAAATGATGTCTTTGGCCATCCTAAGATGCCTGCGGCTACAGAAGTAATTTTGGAGGCACCGAACAAATATTGCATTTTCCTGATTTTTGAGAATTTTGGACGCCTTTCTTGAAACACCCAGTACTATAATAATATGTCCATCAAAATGATTGGCTTGAATCTTGTCTTAAGAAGTCTTCTTGCAATTTCGCTGAGAATGGAGGTTCGTTCCCATCGTGTCCAGGGGAACATGAGGATAGCACAGAGAAGGAGCAGTTCAAGAGCATTGTGATAGACATGGCATCCGCACAAGTGCTCATATTTATGCTCACTTATGTCAAGTGAGATAGATTAATACCCTACGCTGTAGCGTTGATGGGAACGTGTATTTTATTTACTTACTTATTTAGAAATACTCTTCTTAACCATCCCATGAGGGTCACGACACTCTGTATCAATTTGGTGGGCACATAATTACAGAACTTACAACAATAAATTGGACATACACCTATACAAATATGTAAAAGCTCTCTTAGAACCAAACAACACACATTTCAATTCCTATAATAATAAATAACGTTCGAAATAATCATTACGATAAATCAGATAAACCCACATGAAGTGTATAAATTTATTAACATCCTTTGTATTTAATTAATACA
>JALIZH010001021.1:242500-327880 GCA_030522465.1 Rhipicephalus appendiculatus | reverse complement strand
GGTTGCAATCAAGATTTCGTGTTAGAGTATTCGTGAAGCAATACAAAGGTAATAATAATATCTGGGGTTTAACGTCCCAAAACCACGATATGATTATGAGAGACGCCGTAGTGGAGGACTCCGGAAATTTCGACCATCTGGTGTTCTTTAACGTGCACTGACATCGCACAGTACACGGGCCTCTACCATTTCGCCTCCATCGAAATGCGACCGCCACGGCCGGGATCGAACCCGCGACCTTCGGGTCAGCAGCCGAGCACCCTAACCGCTATACCACCGCGGCGGACGCAATACAAAGGTCGTCAATATCTTGATTACATGGCTAGTGTACACAACCGTTTATTAACTTTGAAGACAAAAAACACGGTTCTCGAAGCCATGATGGCGACGGCATATTCTGCCTTTTAAAATAGGCGATGCATCTTCAGTTGCCCACAAAATGACTCGGAAGTGCCGTACCGGTGGCTGCTTCTCAACGGGGCGCACACGAGAAAAATGCAGCCGCTGTCTACGTGTGCGCGGCATCCCCAGCAAGCGAGCCTGATTCCCTAGTGTATCTACACAGGCGTTGGCTTGCATTAAAGAAACACGCGGTACGTCCCTCTTCGCGCTGAAACAACACATCGCGGAGCAACCGGGCTTGCATGCTACAGCGTGCTCATGCTCTATACCGTGTAGTTTCTAAACGCACGCGTCATCCTTGTGTCGTGATCTTCATTGACCCTTAACAATTCTTAACTAACACGCACATACTAATTAATTACCCTAGTTGGACAATATGGCGTGTCCAGTCTTATCACGGTGTTAAAAGAAGTGCGGAAAGAAGCGAGAAAGAAACAGAGAATGAAGTGTTGGCGCGCGCTTCCACTCAGCCTGGAACGTATGCCTGGCCACACGCGCATCATCTAAACGAATGTGATGCCACTTTTTAACGCAATGGCATTTTCTTAAGGCCACCCACGGTGCGCACCATCTAAATGAATCTAATGAAATTTGCAGGAGCAAGCGCAGCACCGAAAAGACGACGAAATATTGTGAAGGCGATGTTGATGAGTCAAGTGGATCATTCCAAACATAGCATGTACTGACCTGCTTTGCACGAGTGACAGCGTTGAAAGGTGCGCTTGTTTAACCAAAAAAGCAAGCTTCCTCAGGGCGCTTTCGGCATCTCGATTCCAAAAGATGACGCGTTTCGACTGATAACATGCTCCTGACTTGGCCCTTTTTGTCATGCCAGGCGTATGTTATCAGTCAAAAGGCGTCATCTTTTGGAATCGAGATGCCGAAAGCGCCCTGAGGCGTGACTGTCACGGGGTGGCTTGTCCTTGTTCCTGTTTAGGATCTTTGTTTCCTTCAGTCTCGCTCTGCATTTTTGCTTTTCATTCTCCCCGCAGGTTTTGCGATGATTTGGTATGAGAGTGCCCGTGCCAATTTTATAGTGCGAGTTTATGATCAGGAAAACGATCATTTAGGCATCGGCCACTTTGGCTGGTGTATGTCTTCCCAAATCTCAGCGGTATTCTATAAACAACACACACTGCCCATTTGACAAACGGGTCTTCATGCTTTTTCTTGCATTTTCTGCAAGAAAAAAGACACCTGGGGTGTGCATGGGGGTGTGCATGCGCTGGGGGTGTGCGCATGCACACCCCCAGCGCGTGCATGCGCTGTAGGGGTGTTCCCACACCCCTACAGCGCATGCACGCCCCCCTCTCTCTCCTCTCCTATGGTCCCCCCCCGTCCTTTCCTCTAGGAATCCTCTACGGAATGACAGGTGGTGTGACAGCTGCATACTCCGCTGGGGGGCGCCACGGTAGTTCTGCGGTATGAAAATGACGGAGCGCGCGCGCCTCATTCTCTCTCCTGCGCAGCGCCGCGATGAGCGCCCGGACCACTGCCGTGAAATGAGAGCGGCGACTTTCCTCCCGCTCAAGCTAATTATCTCCCCCGCTGCTTCGCATCCACACATGATTCCCTTTAGCGGGAGATGGGGAATTTTTTTTTTCGTGTTTTTTGTGCAATCCTTCCTTTTTGAAAGAATGCACCAACTAGCCCCCTAAATGTATTGCACAGATCCCTGGACTAAAATTTGAAGTCGGCATAAGCTCGCTTGTTGGAGCTGACCAAATGTGGAAACAATTGTTAAACGAAGTTTTCGCTCACGAGCAAGAACAAGGCCTAGTTGCCATCAACACAAAGCTTGGATGGACGTTTATAGGATCTATACAATGTGAAGGACAGGATTAGAGGCGTGCGTCTGCTCGCGTCTGTGTACTTCGCACAAGCTGCGTTGACGCTGAGGTGTCTCGCACTATGCAACCATTCTAGGATCAGCTCGGCACACTCACTCATGTGTGCACTCAACTCACACTCACTCACACTCATTTGAACGTGGTGAGTTGAGTATGAGTGAATACTCATGAGTGTGAGTGGACGTGAGTGTGAACGTGAGTGAGTACTCAGGAGTGTGAGTGGAGGTGAGTGTGAACGTGAGTGAGCACTCATGAGTGTGAGTGGACGTGAGTGTGAATGTGAGTGAGTGCGAAGGCTGAAAAAATTGTGGTGAGTGAGTTTGAGTGAGTACACGATTGGTATGTCAGCATTGGTATGTCAGAGCGACTTACAAAAACACGATTTAACCCTTTCAGACGCCATCCATGAAGAACTGTCTATAAATGCGTCAAATCGATACAACTTTATTTCAAGGCATTCGATATTCTATTGCAACAAAAATGATCTCATAATACGTTCATTTATGCGTGTTATAAGGTCGTCGGGGCGTCCACTGAGCTCCTGCGAGGTAGTCGGCGATGTCTTGCGGTCGTTCACCCCGCTGTGGACGAGGCGCGTTGACGGCGAAACCGCGTAGGCCCATCTGGCGGTACTGGCAACGGCGGTAGGTGTGGCCAGCTTCTCCGCAGTGGTAGCACAGGGGGGCGGTGGTCAGGGGCGCGCCAAACGTCGGTCTTCCTCGGAGCGGAACGCTGGCCGGTGGGTGGACGGTATGGCGTCGGTGGCGGTGGCGGCAAAGTCTGGCGGAGGAACTGCGGTGGTGCGAAGTCTTCACGTGGGAGCGTTACGACGCGCTGCGGCAGCGTAGCTCATCGCTTGTGGCTCACGCTGCGCTGGTTCAGGTGCTCCAAGAACTTGCCGGATTTCCTGGCGCACGACGTCGGTGATCGGCTCCACCTGAGGCTGCGAAGTTGGCAAGAATTTGCGCAGCTCCTCCCGAACGATTGCTCTGATGGTGTCGCGCAGGTCGTCGGGATATAGCGCTTGAATCTCCCCGTAGGTCGTCGAGGGAATGCGGCGGTTGTACTGGCTAGTACGCATCTCCAGCGCCTTCTCGATCGTCGTGGCCTCCGAGACAAATTCCGTCACAGTCTTTGGTGCGTTGCGTACAAGGCCGGCAAACAGGTCTTGCTTAACCCCCGCATCAAGAAGCGAACCTTCTTCTCCTCGGACATGGCGGGGTCAGCGTGGCGGCAGAGCCGGGTCATTTCCTCCGCGAATATAGTGACGCTTTCGTTAGGAAGTTGCACCCGTGTCTCCAGCAAGGTTGCAGCCCTTTCCTTTCTGACGACACTCGTGAACGTTTCCAAAAATGTGCCGCGAAAGATGTCCCAGGTCCGAAGAGTGGACTCGCGATTCTCGAACCAGGTCCTAGCTGCGTCGTCTAGGTAAAAGTATACGTGGCGCAGCTTGTCGTCGGCGTCCCAATTGTTGAATGTTGAGACCCCACCGAATGTCTCAAGCCAGGTTTCTGGGTCTTCACTTGGAGATCCGTGAAACGTCGGCGGCTCTCTGGGTGGCTGCATCACGATTGCCGTGGGGGGCACTGCGGTCGTCATCGTGCTTGTTGTCTGCGTCGCCGAGGCGCGGATCTTGTCGGGTAGGGGTCCGTATTCTGGTGGAAGACCTTGCTCGCCTGCGGCTGGCTCGCTGCTCAGCGTCCACGTCAGTGTCCCCTTGGCGGTGTGGGCTTGGCTCACGGCTGGAGGGGGGGCGTTCGGTACATGGACCGGGAAGCACCTCCACCAGATGTCACGTGGTTGTGACGTCGACGAAGGCAGCAGTCGGTAGGTTCAAAATGAAACTGTTTATTTGGGCCGAACTTGTGGCTGGTAAACGGAAAGTCAGATTACAGCAATACACACTGGCACTGATAGCGGCGAACAGAGCGTCGGCCGTCGATCAACTGAACTTCGTTGGAACGCGCCGGCTTTTATAAATCATGCGTCGAACCTTCCAGCCTTATCACTAGTCGACGCGCAAGCTCTGGAATAATCTTGAGTGTTACCGTCTTGCGTGCAATCTTAACAAAACGATCTACTACAACCGAGAAGCTTCTGGAACAATAAGGCGCGGTCTGCGCCGAGTACTGCTGATAGTCTTTGTGGGCGGAAACCGAATGCAGTAAAAGAAACGCGAGTGGCAATATGTTCGACAAGTTTATAGCATGATGATGTTATGGAGATCGGTCTATAATTCTGCAAGAATAGACGTTCGCCTTTCTTGAATATAAGGACAACCCGTGCTGACTTCCAGGGTTCTTGCGATTTCGCTGACAACGAAGTGACACGAAAAATGACGACTAGGTATTTTGAAAAAGACTCTGAAAAGTGACGCAGAAATATATTGGGGATATTGTCGGGTCCGCACTAACTTATAGTCTGCCAGTTCAGCAACATAGCTACGACACCAGAATAAGAAATAAAGTTTACATGTGCAGCATGATCCGCATTTATCGTAGGTAGAGAAGCACTAGACGTAGAAAATACTCATTTAAATGTTGAGCCATGACAGCCTGATGAGATACCATTGAACCATAGACAAAAAACTTGTGATATGGGTGTTGTGACGTCAGTCGGGTGGACTGCTTGCGTGCTCACAAGCTACTGCTGCCTGCGCATGCGCCAAGCGTAGCGTGTGTACATATATACAGGCCAGAGTATCGTGTGGGCGTTGTTTTTCTGTTCTGACTTCTTATGTTGAGGATGCCAGTGTGCGCCTCGAGAATAAAGACCTTCTACCACATGCCCGGTGTCATTCTACAACAATGGGTTTCTTTTTTTCGCTAATATAGTTCCGGAACTACTTTATGTTAACTAATGCTCGAAGTTTCATGCTAAAAAAAAACATTGGAAACAGTTATCAGTGCTCACCCCAGACGACGACACTGACAACGTTATTATCACAGAATCATGGCTGAGATCTGACGTCAATGGCGATCAGCTTCTGGACAATGCATTATCCCCTTCAGGCGTGAATTATGATGTGCCTACAAATGTGCCAAATTCACAGCATAATTTCAAGGCACTCAACATTATATTCCAAGAAGGGAAACGAAGCAATCTGTTGTTTTCTTAAGTCATTCAATGTAATTAGTATGTAATCAGATATTTAGTGTTCTGCAGTCATTCACGTTCCACTTTGAGATGACAAGATTGAGATCATAGGCTCCAAATCTGTGCGCAAGTAGGTTTTGGCTGTATTCATTTCGGGAATAGCAAAGTAGCACTTTTGCCTTTGCTCCTGGAGCGCGGCACGTCGAACGACCCGTCGAATATCGCAGTACCTTCACCAAAGTGCATATTTCAATAGCGCAAAAAGAGTAGGGACAAGGCGATAAGACGATACAGGCGCTAACTTTCAATTGACGTTTAATTTTCGGAAAGACAGCATATATAAATACAACAACTGGTCTTGCGCAATGACTCCGTCCAACAGCAAAAACATAATCAGGATTTCAATTTACCATTTTACAGCCCTGATACCAGCAAACTAAATTAGTTAAGAGGGTATTGAGGCGAGCTCGTTGGTACGGATCCATAAGAATACGCAGCGCTAAAACGACACAACACACGGCGAATACAAGGACGGGCGCTGTCCTTGTTTTCGCCGTGTGTTGTGTCGTTTTAGCGCTGCGTATTCTTATGCAGCAAACTAAGTTTCTTATCGGACAGGGATAAAGAAGGGTGGCTTATGCATTTATCTCCTAATCTCGCAATGAAGAAAGCTTCGGCAACCTCTCTAGCTCTTTGATCGCCGTTTTGAAATAGTATAGTTGCGTCAGCAAAACACGGGGTACATTTGCACTCTGCGCAGTGAAGAGACACGTGGCTACTTGGCCTGCATTTCAAGGAAGCATGCGCCTGTATCGTCTTACTCACCTGTGTCCCTTGTCTTTTTTGCGCTATTCAAATATGGATTCATACGAACTAGCTCCACTTTCCTTGCTATCACCAAAGTGATCGGTTGCAGTCATACGCAGCATACTGAAGTCATACGCAGCAGTAAGTCAAGACATACTGATTATGGAGAAGGTTCAATTCGTCCAATAAGCAATGTATCCTGTTCTCATTTTGCCACAGCTTGACACATCTAGCATAAACAAGTTGCGTACACAAACGTAGCCAGCACCGCTGAAGGGGTTATATACCCTTTTTAGGCGCGATAGGTCTGGCCGTCCGGGTGACAGGGTGGGAGGGGGGGGGGGGAGTCTTGGTTTTTCACGAATAATGGTTGGCCTCTCCTCTCCTATCTATTGAGAATCACCATGAGGTCCATTGCTTCCAGATAATGCTACCGGCGAGCACGTTCCTACTCTGTTTCTGTTAACGTGCTGCCGATTCCGACATTTTATTTACAAACGCACTTCGTTCCATCACATCCGATCTAGTTTCCCGCATTTCTCGTGCAGATCTCGTGCTATGCGACGACATAAACTTTCCGAATATTGCAGGAGAGCACCTAACTGGACTTGTTGGTGCATGAATAAGACGGGAACAAAAAGCGCTGGAGATGGGATGGTGAAAGAGCGAAAGACGAGAGCGCTGACTAACAACTGGTTTATTGCTGGCATATGTAACATACATAAAAGCTTTGCGCATTGCGCAGAAGCCGAAGAAAACAACATCAACAAAAACAAAAGAACAGTATCTGCGAAGACAAGAAGTCATCACGGAACATGCTTCGGAAATTTTTTTTCTTTTTTTGTCCGAAGCTTGTCACGTGGTGACTTCTTGTCTATCTCTGCGCAGATACCGTTTTTTTTTTGTTGTTTTTGTTGGCACGTCAAAATCATCTTTTGAGCATTCGTTAAAGCATTGAGCTGGGCTAGTTGGTGTTGATTGACTGCTTCCATAATTGCTAGCGAACACGCACAAAGGACGACATAGAAAGTAACTAGCGCTTGTCCTGTTACTTCTATGTCGTCCTTTGTGCGTGTTCGCTAGCAATTATGGAAGCATCTTTTGAGACTGCACTGCTGCTATCAGTGAAAATTCTGTCTCAGACTCGCTGGAATCCGCTGAAATTTGTCGTTACCGAGAAGCAGATGCATGCGATGTCGACGCCATGTTTGATGCCACGAGCGCTCGGCCCTCTCAATTTAAGCGGCACCTTAAAGCTCCCTCCGAGGTGCAAGAAATAAACAAAAAAGCGAAATCCGAAAACAAGTTCTTGCTTATAGGACTGGTGACGCCAGTTGCCCGTAACCGCTTCTACTGCGACAAAATTTGAAGTTGAAAACCATCCATAGCAGGCTATCGATGTGTATAGGCGTGGACGGGAAGGTGTTAAGTGTCCTGGTCCTTGAGGGATCAGATTTCATCACGGCGGCCTCAGTTGAGTTTGAGACCACTGCTACAAGAGCAAACATTTGTCGCCTTTTCATGCTTATATTCCTCTTGTGCGTATTCGTGGTGATGCCGTCAGGCCCTGGTATTCTAAGACCCTTATCTATCTATCTATCTATCTATCTATCTATCTATCTATCTATCTATCTATCTATCTATCTATCTATCTATCTATCTATCTATCTATCTATCTGTCTGTCTGTCTGTCTGTCTGTCTGTCTGTCTGTCTGTCTGTCTGTCTGTCTGTCTGTCTGTCTGTCCGTCTGTTAGAAAGTAACCACCTAGAAAAAGTGCATTTTTCCGCGAACTCAACCGAAGTAACACTACCGAAAAGAGGGAAATATACTCTACAGTGCAGCGGGACTGCACAACTTTGCGGAGGCAGTCTAAGGGAAAAGGTTTTCCCCTGGACCTTCTGGCATTGTTCGTGACAACCCTCGCAAATTCTGGAGCTCGTTGTCACCTAAAGGTACTCCGTGTCATGGGATCGCGTTGATAAATTCGGATGAGTCACCTGTCCCAGGAAATGTGTGTTTTGATGTCATGAACTCGTATTGTTGCTCGGTTTTCACTTGTGAACCTGCTATTTATGTTCCTACGTTGACATCCACGAATTATACGGAAATGTCGGATGGTATTATGACTACTCAGGGAATCGAGAACTTAATCGATAAACTTAAACATTTCAGTGTGCCCGGCCATGGCGGCATAATGTCTAAAGCATTAAAGGGTGCCAGGTCACAATCTAGTCGCTTCTTGGAATTGATTTTCACTCAGTCCATATCTTCCACTATTCCTAATGACTGGAACATTAGCCGTGTTGTACTTGTACACAAATACGGTAGCCGTTCCATTCCATTTAATAACTGCTCTGTTTATTGAGCAGAAGTGCTCTGACACTTCTCCTCAAGTTAAACTAACAGCGTACAAAACGCTAATTAGACCCGTCCTAGAATACGCAGCAATAGTTTGGAACCCACACCAAAAGAACATGAACGATGTTTTGGAAAAAAATCCAAAACAGGGCTCTTAGATTTGTTTACTCCAAGTATGCCACGTAGGTAAGTGTTTACTAGCTGCGTTTGCAAGCACGTGTCCCAAGTCTTGCTAACCGACGAAAGTTAACCAGTTTGAAGTTTCTTTTCCTTATTTCACGCAACTTAGTCAATATAAATAAGGACGAATACATAAAGGCTCCGAATCGTCACTCCAGCAGAACAACAAGAAATGCATACGCCCAGTCTTGTCACGTTGTAACACGTTTAAGCATGCTTTTTTTCCCGCAGTTATACACATGTGGAATGACTTGCCGAATGACGTCGTCAGTGCTCAATCACTTGATTCATTTTCATCGCTTCTGGAATCGTATTTAGAGGCAATAGGTTTTACGGTATCGAGAGGGCCCTCGACATGGCCGTGGAGATTAACCTCCCCGTCCCGTCGTGGCACTGGCCCACCGGCGTCACCCCCTAAGGGGGGGGGAGCGCCGCCTCCGGAAAAGAATAAAATTCTTTGCCTACCTGCCTGCCTGCTTGTGTCCTGAATCGGCGCATACCCGCTCACAATGACCAACTATGCTCTAGGAAGAAGTAAACAAAGTTGTAAATTGGCGCTCTCTGTGGTTAATATCCCTGAACGTTTCTAATCTCAAGTACATGTTTGTAACGCACAAACGTGAGATTTTCAACTACCAGTATTTTCTTAATTCTACAGTCCTCACCCTAGTTGATTCCCACCTTTACCACGAAGTTACAGTCGCAAATCATTTCACGTGTTCTGCGCACATAACATACTTTATAAAAGAATGCTCCAAATCACTTGACTTCCTCAAACAATCGCTTTTTTTGGCCTCCTATTGCCGTACATAATCTCACCTACGAAACGTTCATTCGGACAAAACTTGAGTATGCCTCAGCAATTTGGAGCCTTCACCAGGATCATCTTATTAACGCACTCGAAGCAGAGCAGAATCGCGCGGCATGTTTTATTGATTCAAACTATGACTGGCACACAAGTGAAACCTACAGGGAATCATCCCTCAAACAACCAAGTCTAACAATTCGTCGTAAGATTTCACTACTTCATTTTTTTCACAAACTGCATCACAAATTCCCACACCAAGGAACACTATTATTACGATAGCAATTATATGGACAGTCTCGACGGGTTTTTGCCGTCGCCGTCAGTCGCGTATAAAGTCCAAATTGATAACAGCCCCCAGCGCATCGTACGTTCTACCCGCGAGCAGGACCGACGAACGCGGCTGAAGCGGAGATGAAAAGAGCCGGCCCATCTCCGTCGCTCCGAGGCGCATGCGATAAGATCCCCCCGCCTGTTAGACCAGCCGTCGAAGGCGCAAGCAGAGAGGAAACGCCCCGCACGTCTTTCGCGAGCGTGCAACACGCGACTTGGGGGGGGGGGGGGGTTCCTCGAGCGACCTTTGATTTTACGAGCATGGTTGTCGCTGGCGCGCTCGTTATCTCGCTATGTCGGTAACCGACAGCGCGGGCGGCCGGCATACCCTTCTACGTGCTGCGCTCTCAACGCGAAGAGAATGTGTGAAGAGTCCCTGGAGCGGCCGTATTCTCTTAAACGAGCGTTTTGTAGAGTTGCGTGAGACTGGATCCAGAAGAGTTAGCTGCGAGCCTCACTTCGTATAGAATTACAATTTGTTGCTATCGCATTCATTGCTTCACCCTTAGTGGTGAAACTGTGACTTTTTTAACTTCCATCCAATCGCACTTCACACCGTCTTTTTAATAACCTCAGTGTACAACGCTTGCACGGTATCTCCAAAGCCTTCGGCAAACCTTTCTTACTCATTGCTATTGAACTATGGAAAGTTCTACCCGAGAATATTGAAAATGAACACGATTCCAATCAAGTTAGGTACCTCCGCTCATGTTTTTTTAAACCTTTCAGATACCACCACTGCCCTGTTACTTCATGTCCACCCGGTGCAGTGTCTTCATGTCAGCAGTCGCATTTCAAACATGTGTGCTGTATATTAACTTTTTTCGTCACCATTGTATAATAATGAGCACACTATTATTGATGCTCTTGCCCGCCTCCCCCTTATGTAATACTCTGAAAGGGTCTTTAGGGGGGCAATAAGCGATCATGATAATGATCAACTTTGTGAATGCTTGTCGTTGGTTTGGTGGCATCGTAACGAAACAACAGCGCAAGACAGGAACGGAAGGGGCACACACACGAGAGCTGACCCACAACTGATTTTTATTTGCCGCAGTGCATGAAATACATAGCATACACACAAAAATAAAGAAATGTTGAACAATATCTTGCACTTGTCGTCCACTCGTAACAATCGCCTACTCATCCAGCTATACAAATCTAAAAACGGCTTTTCTTTCTCGGTCAGTGCTAGTGACGCCATGCTTACAGATCCAACATCCTGTTTTTCAGCGCGTGCAGCTTCGATTATTAATCTAGTCCTCTTGTCTGATGAGCGGCTAAGCACTGTCGTACTTAAAAAGCGTGGAATGCGTCCACACTCTCGGCAATGAAACCCTGAATGACCGGCAACAGCTGTGTTGACGTTATAATAGTGCTCCTTTAGTCTTTCGTCCAAGCAGCTGCCAGTCAGCCCGGTATGCGCTTGACGGCTTGACAAGGTTATAGAATAGACTACACTGCGCGTGAATTCTACAAAATTTCTGCGGTGCTGGGTGGAGCAAGTGGCCCCTTGCCCATTTTTCTTTTTATTTTCGCGTCGACATAGACCCCGAAGGCGCTCAGGGGCAGAAAACGCTACTGCTCTACTACCTATCTTCAGGTTACGGGAGATTCGGTGCAAGTAGCGTTCGCGACAACTACATTTTATAATTTTTTCAGGAGACGTAATCCCACTGCGTGCTCCAGCCTTGTATCGCCTCTGTGAACCCTCTGCTACAAAAGTCAGTATTGGTGCAGGAAAGCCAGCTTCTCCCAGTCGTTCAGCTTGTCTTAGTAAGCTACGTTCAACCTTGTGCTCACAGGTATTTTTTTAGGGTCTTGTCAAAACCAGATGAAATATTGCACGTTTCAGTAACTTAGAGTGAGAAGATTCATATGGGAGCACAGGTTTCTTGCTCCTCGGTTCGTACCCCCCGCAGGTACTTTGGTCAGAAGAAAGCACCTATAAATCTAAAGATCTAATGAAGCCCTCAACAGGAACTTCATGGGTCACTTCTAAAGGATGAGACACTCGGAAAACAAGGATCAAAATATGACGCATGAGTACTTAAAACAACTAAATAGTCGTCAACAAACCTAAACACACCGACGACAATTTCCTCGATAAGGCGGCTGCTGAGAAGCCCGTCATGATTTCTGAAATATAAATCGCTTAAACGAAGGGCAATACAAGATTCGATACGCATACCGCTCTTTTGTGTTACGGTGTTCAGATCCAGCTTTCACGGACATCGGCGTTTAGTTCGCGTGTCTTCCACCACGTGCCGCATGACTTTTATCTTTTGAATCTCGCGCGAAGTCAAGAGTTGCGTCAAGGCAAGAAAGAAAAGGAAAGAAGCAAAAGAAAAAAGTTCAGAACACACAGCTTCACGACTTGGCGTGGCCTGCCGCGTTCGTTGCTAACGGCGACAAAGATAAGACCGGCGAGCTGCAACGTTAAAATGGCTAATCAATCCGCGATCCTATGGCAACGACTCGTTTCACGCATCAGAAAAAGAAAACGGCGCCCGACTGCACCGGGAATTCGGAAGGGCAGCCAAAGGTATTCATTTATTCCCTTCACATTTTTTTACGGCAAGTATGTTATGCCCGCTGTTTGTCCGGTTCGCGTTGTAGAGAGGAAACCATGATCCTGCCGGCGCGGCCACGTCAAGCAAAATTAAGAACAGCTGTGCCTAGTTAAACCAGTGTAACCATAGACAAGCCTTATTAGGCCAGGTTGAGCATTGTAAAACCTAATTAACTACGCATAACTAGGCTAATGAAATCACACCTCAAAAAGCCCTAATTTAGCCGTGCGGAGATTCTCGTGTGCCTATAGTAATGCCGAACTATGTAAGATGCGCTGAGCTTAGCCTAATACTAATTAAGACTGAATATAACTAGTGGTAGCTCGACTAATTAGCTAATTAAGCTTACCTTGACATGGGATGGAAGCTAATTGAGACCAAGCCTCGAATTTGCAAGTTAGGCCAATTTATCTAATTAAGGTAACCCTATTGCAAAACCCAGCGCCGCTGGGTACCAGCGTCCAGTGCCATGCCGGATTATGGGCCCAGTATCGCGCTGGATACTGGGACGCTGGAGCGGCATTTTACTGGGAGGCGCTGGTACTCCCGCGCAATACGGCTCTACAGCGTTGAAATAGCGGTGCCTATGTGCCATAAATAAATATATTAGTGCAAGAAGTGATATAGAACGCATTAACGCAATAAAAAAAAAAGAAAAAGAAGCCATATGAAAAAAAAAAGTCTCCGTCAGCAGGATTCGAACTTGCCACCTCCCGATTCCGAACTCAGTGTTCTACCCACTACGCCACGCCGGAACGTGGTTATGTGTGCGTAAAACAACTATTTAACCAACAAACACATGGTTCGGCTTCATGTTTACATGTCGCACAGTCACGATAGACGCGATCTTCCTTTCCAAATAACAACTGCGTCTTTATTAGACTAACGAACGGCGGCCGGTACCGAATGACATGCCGATAATGGCAAGAGCGCTAAGTTTCTTTAAGAATTCACATGTTAACTACGAAAAATATGAAATACACGTAGAGCAGGCACTGTTTGCTGGCTGTTACTGCCGATTTTTTTTAATAGCCGTTTCTCGCTCTTGCTACTGGTCAACATTTACAGAGGTTTTATGATGACTAGTTCGATAAACAGGTGCGTACGTGATTGAGTATTGAGTAGTGTTATCGCGCAAGCGACGATACGCCAGTACAGCGGGCGTGCCAGTGTACAGATTTGCAGTTCTATCGATACCTATAACTAAGAAACCGCCCAACTAAATAAAAATACAATTCGGTAAAGGAGTATGTCACTATGTTAGTTCACTAAGGCGTACCAAATTACCGACTGAAAATTATGCGTTCTTACATAAGAGTCACGAGAAGTACCGGCTAGTGCGGCCGGCAGCTTTCGGTGACAGCTTGTGCGCGTTGCTGAAAGCGCGTTGCTTCGGTGGTCGTCGCTCCTTGTGCGGACACCGTACACAAGGAAAAATGGTTAATTTAGGTTAACGAATGTCCAAACTGTACTTTACAGTCATTCTTACGCTTTAGAATTGCGTGTACTTAAAGCGCGAAGCGCCGGTAACATGTAGACGGACACGGCCGGCACACTAGGCCTAACGCTCGCTGGGAGTCTCGCTGGGTAGGACCGGTCTCGGCGCAGCGCAGTTGCGATGGTTGAAGTTTCTGCATTCAAGCTTCGGAACCTTTCTAATGGTTAACTAAAGTTCAGCGGAAGTAAGTGGAAGGGCAAACAGTGACAGAGATGCGTTTCCGGTGTGGTGATATCGAACGGCGGCTGTTTTTCTGGCCTCCGTTGGGTGGGGTTGCGAAGCCAGAGCTGAATTGCTTCTCGCCAACTGTGCGGCGATGTAACAATTTGCTGTTCCTGGTAGGACCGGCGCCTCCAGACTTATAAACACTGCAAAATGGAATCATTACAACAACCAATCCCTGATGCCAGACTGGTATATGTGCGGCGCATGCACAAAACGTGCATTCATCGCTGCTACGTGCTCCGCAAGAATTAACGCCGTTATTGAATCTGCGTGAATAAGAAGAAAAAAAAAATCAAGCAAAATAATCAGCGTTGGCTCCTTTGTGTTATTGACGCATTTTTTTTCTGCATTCCAAATGGAAAAATAAAAATGACGGTGATTTCGCATATATATCACATAATGTACGCGTCTTGCGCTTATCATTCATTCTCTTTCTCTGCCAAGCTAGAAGTTGTGAAAATGTTTGGGACCTGTAAGCAGGCCCCTGGCCAAGGGAGGGGGGCTAGGGGCGCGGGCCTCCCCTCGAAATTCGGATGGAAGGGGGTGTTTACCGAGGAAAAATAATAAAGATCGGTGTTTTTCAAGGCTTTCAACAAGTGCCCCCCCCCCCCCCCCCCCCGGAAACATTGTTTGGCTACGGGCCTGCCTGTTAGGGTAGCATCCATTGGCACCATCGAATCAAACATTCTATATTCAAACATACCGAAACATTCCGCCACATACACTACAGAAACTTGCATGCCGCACTGGAAGAAACAGTGCAGGCTCCAGTGTGCACCAGCGCACTCCAGTGAAAATTCCAGCGTTTCCAGCGCTTCCCAGTACGCGCCAGCGTCACAGCGGCCAAGCCAGCGCCCCTACCAGTGCGACCCAGCTCTTTCCCAGTGCGCTCACCGAAGTGCCAGTGAATCCCAGCGTGTACCAGTGTTCCCAGTGCGATCCAGCGCCAAAAAACGTACTGGTATCACGCTGGGGGGCGCTGGTTTTTGCAGTAGGGAAGTAAGGTACTTGGTGCTGTGATTGCCAAGCGATTCCCAATGAAACACGATCGATACCTATCCGATACTCGTGAATCGCTAAGTGAGTGCGTGAACACTTCGTGCATAGACGAGGGAATGAATGTGTGCATAGTCAAGCCAGGACCAGGCGAGTGCCGACCAGCTCTGCTCTGCCCCAGCCTTACTCGACTCAGCGCAAGCTGCGCAAAATTTTTACCATGTTGAAAGGCTCGGCCGATGGCAGATCTTGAATCAGTTGGCGCACATTTAATGACTGGACAGTCGAATGATAGCATTTCGCAATGTTTAGTTCTAGGTTACTTAGCTTGTAGCGTCTGCTTACTTTTCGTCACCGTGTTTTCCGAGCTTTTTTCTACTGCTTAGGCTTCTCTGGGTGCACAAAAAAGCGGTTATACATCTTATAATAATTGTTGGGGTTTCGCATCCAAAGAACGCGATATGAATGTGAGAGATGCCATCGTGGAGGGCCCCCGATACTTAGACCACGTGGGGTTCTTAAACGTGCACCTAAATCTGAGCACATGGGCTTCTTGCATATTGCGTCCATCGAAATGCAGCTTCCGCGAACTAACATGGTGCTACCAAACGTGTGGTTCAAACTACAAAGTACGGCCGCGGCAGCGCATTTTCGATGGAGGTGAAAATGCTTGAGGCCCGTGTGCTTAGATTTAGGTGCACTATAAAGAATCCCCGGTGGCCGAAATTTTGAGAGCCCTCCACTGTGGCGTCTCTCATCATACGGTCGTTTTGGGACGTTAGACTCCAACAATTATTATGACTATTAAAATACAAAGTAATCGTTCTAGAAGGTCTTGGCTCGCGGTACACACAAATCGACGCATAGCACATATGATGACGCACGTGTGCTAGCGCTACAGATTTGCCGGTCCCCGGCTCCAAAAACAGTACCTAAATATCATCATTCGAACGCCCTCTGGTATGATTTTTTTAATGAACAAAAATTATTAATAATAATAATAATAATAATAATAATAATAATAATAATAATAATAATAATAATAATAATAATAATAGTAATATCTGTGGTTTTACGAGACAAGACCACGATAGATAATGAGGCCCGCCGTATGGGAGAACTCCAGAAATTTTGATCATCTGGCGTTCTTTAAGGTGCTTTGACATCGCACAGTACATGCGGTCCTCTACCATTTCGCCTCCATCGAAATGCGACCACCGCGGCCGGGATCGAACCTGCGCCTTTCAGGTCACCAGCCGACCTCCATAGCCGCTATGCCGTCGCGGCGGCATATCTACAGTGTCTCCACAGCCACCATTGTCCCCCATGAAAAAAAAAAATCATGGAATAAAATTCTAATAAAGAGTCTAAGGCAGGGAGCTACCATCTCTCCAATGCTATTCACCGCGTGTTAAGAGGAGGTTTTCAGAGCGTTGGATTGCGGACAGCATGCGATAGCAGTTAAAGGAGAGTAGCTTAGTAACATGCGATTCGCTTGTGGTATCGCCATGTTTAGTAACTCGGGAAAACTATTGCAAATCATAATTACTGAATCAGACAGGGAAAGCAGAGCGGTGGGTCAGAAAATTTTTATGCAGAAAAATAAAGCAATGTTCAGCAGTCTCCTATGAGAAGAGTCGTTTGCGATGGCTATCAAAACACTGGAAGTGGTAAAGGAATACGCCTGTTTAGGGAAGGTAGTTACCGCAGATACGAACCATGAGAATGAAGTAACCAAAAGTATAAGAATGTTGAAGTGTGCATTTCGCACGTATTCTGAGATAATGATTGGCAGTTTACCACTATCTCTCAAGAGAAAAGCGAATGGTAGTTTACCACTATCTCTCAAGGGAATGCAGCGAGAAGACAAGATAACTGGTGGCAATTGAAAGTAACAGCCTGCATTCTAACAGAAGGCAAGCGCACGAACGGGAGGCATAAAGTTAAATGGCCAGATGAGATTCAGAAGCTGCTGGCGCTAACGTGGGCGCAGCCTGCACAGGACCGGGTTGATTGGAGAAACATGGGAGGGACATATACCGTACAATTAGCGTAGTGATGATGATGATCACACACTTGTGAATCGTGAATGCGAAAGTATCATGTCACGATTCGTACACAGTCGCAAAGATATATATATATATATATATATATATATATATATATATATATTGTAATGTAAATGTGAAGAAAGGAAAGTGGACGAAAAGATAACTTGCCACCGGCAGGATCCGAACCTGCGACCTTCGAATAACGCGTCCGACGCTCTACCACTGAGCTACGGTGGCCGTCATCTCCCCGTCCACTTTATAGGGTATATATGTGTACTTAAACGTGGGAGCGTCAGTCAGCGCCGCCTGTTGCCATTACGGCGAGTGTGGAACACTCTTTTTTGCCTGTAGGCGTCACGTAGTACGTCATCTTATTACGAGAGGGCAGCTGACTAGTAATCCCTCGCATACCACCTGAAGGCATCAAGTCTGCCAGAACGAGACCCTCGTTATGAATGAAGGAAGGAATTGTAAACTTAAGGGCTCGTTTGCTTTGTCAAACACAGTATTAATGAGAACTAACAGACAAAGATGCCAAGGAAAGTATAGGGGAATCTATTACAAGTAATTGTAATGTAAATGTGAAGAAAGGAAAGTGGACGAAAAAATAACTTGCCACCGGCAGGATCCGAACCGGCGACCTTCGAATAACGCGTCCGATGCTCTACCACTGAGCTACGGTGGCGGTCATCTCCCCGTCCACTTTATAGGGTATATATGTGTACTTAAACGTGGGAGCGTCAGTCAGCGCCGCCTGTTGCCATTACGGCGAGTGTGGAACACTCTTTTTTGCCTGTAGGCGTCACGTAGTACGTCATCTTATTACGAGAGGGCAGCTGACTAGTAATCCCTCGCATACCACCTGAAGGCATCAAGTCTGCCAGAACGAGACCCTCGTTATGAATGAAGGAAGGAATTGTAAACTTAAGGGCTCGTTTGCTTTGTCAAACACAGTATTAATGAGAACTAACAGACAAAGATGCCAAGGAAAGTATAGGGGAATCTATTACAAGTAATTGTAATGTAAATGTGAAGAAAGGAAAGTGGACGAAAAAAGATAACTTGCCACCGGCAGGATCCGAACCTGGCGACCTTCGAATAACGCGTCCGATGCTCTACCACTGAGCTACGGTGGCCGGTCATCTCCCCGTCCACTTTATAGGGTATATATGTGTACTTAAACGTGGGAGCGTCAGTCAGCGCCGCCTGTTGCCATTACGGCGAGTGTGGAACACTCTTTTTTGCCTGTAGGCGTCACGTAGTACGTCATCTTATTACGAGAGGGCAGCTGACTAGTAATCCCTCGCATACCACCTGAAGGCATCAAGTCTGCCAGAACGAGACCCTCGTTATGAATGAAGGAAGGAATTGTAAACTTAAGGGCTCGTTTGCTTTGTCAAACACAGTATTAATGAGAACTAACAGACAAAGATGCCAAGGAAAGTATAGGGGAATCTATTACAAGTAATTGTAATGTAAATGTGAAGAAAGGAAAGTGGACGAAAAAAGATAACTTGCCACCGGCAGGATCCGAACCTGCGACCTTCGAATAACGCGTCCGATGCTCTACCACTGAGCTACGGTGGCGGTCATCTCCCCGTCCACTTTATAGGGTATATATATGTGTACTTAAACGTGGGAGCGTCAGTCAGCGCCGCCTGTTGCCATTACGGCGAGTGTGGAACACTCTTTTTTGCCTGTAGGCGTCACGTAGTACGTCATCTTATTACGAGAGGGCAGCTGACTAGTAATCCCTCGCATACCACCTGAAGGCATCAAGTCTGCCAGAACGAGACCCTCGTTATGAATGAAGGAAGGAATTGTAAACTTAAGGGCTCGTTTGCTTTGTCAAACACAGTATTAATGAGAACTAACAGACAAAGATGCCAAGGAAAGTATAGGGGAATCTATTACAAGTAATTGTAATGTAAATGTGAAGAAAGGAAAGTGGACGAAAAGATAACTTGCCACCGGCAGGATCCGAACCTGCGACCTTCGAATAACGCGTCCGATGCTCTACCACTGAGCTACGGTGGCGGTCATCTCCCCGTCCACTTTATAGGGTATATATGTGTACTTAAACGTGGGAGCGTCAGTCAGCGCCGCCTGTTGCCATTACGGCGAGTGTGGAACACTCTTTTTTGCCTGTAGGCGTCACGTAGTACGTCATCTTATTACGAGAGGGCAGCTGACTAGTAATCCCTCGCATACCACCTGAAGGCATCAAGTCTGCCAGAACGAGACCCTCGTTATGAATGAAGGAAGGAATTGTAAACTTAAGGGCTCGTTTGCTTTGTCAAACACAGTATTAATGAGAACTAACAGACAAAGATGCCAAGGAAAGTATAGGGGAATCTATTACAAGTAATTGTAATGTAAATGTGAAGAAAGGAAAGTGGACGAAAAGATAACTTGCCACCGGCAGGATCCGAACCTGCGACCTTCGAATAACGCGTCCGATGCTCTACCACTGAGCTACGGTGGCGGTCATCTCCCCGTCCACTTTATAGGGTATATATGTGTACTTAAACGTGGGAGCGTCAGTCAGCGCCGCCTGTTGCCATTACGGCGAGTGTGGAACACTCTTTTTTGCCTGTAGGCGTCACGTAGTACGTCATCTTATTACGAGAGGGCAGCTGACTAGTAATCCCTCGCATACCACCTGAAGGCATCAAGTCTGCCAGAACGAGACCCTCGTTATGAATGAAGGAAGGAATTGTAAACTTAAGGGCTCGTTTGCTTTGTCAAACACAGTATTAATGAGAACTAACAGACAAAGATGCCAAGGAAAGTATAGGGGAATCTATTACAAGTAATTGTAATGTAAATGTGAAGAAAGGAAAGTGGACGAAAAGATAACTTGCCACCGGCAGGATCCGAACCTGCGACCTTCGAATAACGCGTCCGATGCTCTACCACTGAGCTACGGTGGCGGTCATCTCCCCGGTCCACTTTATAGGGTATATATGTGTACTTAAACGTGGGAGCGTCAGTCAGCGCCGCCTGTTGCCATTACGGCGAGTGTGGAACACTCTTTTTTGCCTGTAGGCGTCACGTAGTACGTCATCTTATTACGAGAGGGCAGCTGACTAGTAATTCCCTCGCATACCACCTGAAGGCATCAAGTCTGCCAGAACGAGACCCTCGTTATGAATGAAGGAAGGAATTGTAAACTTAAGGGCTCGTTTGCTTTGTCAAACACAGTATTAATGAGAACTAACAGACAAAGATGCCAAGGAAAGTATAGGGGAATCTATTACAAGTAATTGTAATGTAAATGTGAAGAAAGGAAAGTGGACGAAAAGATAACTTGCCACCGGCAGGATCCGAACCTGCGACCTTCGAATAACGCGTCCGATGCTCTACCACTGAGCTACGGTGGCGGTCATCTCCCCGTCCACTTTATAGGGTATATATTGTCACGTGGTCGTGACGTTGACCCAAGCAGCAGTCGGTAA
Organism: Rhipicephalus appendiculatus; assembly: GCA_030522465.1. Taxonomy (NCBI): domain Eukaryota; kingdom Metazoa; phylum Arthropoda; class Arachnida; order Ixodida; family Ixodidae; genus Rhipicephalus; species Rhipicephalus appendiculatus. The sequence goes on along the minus strand of JALIZH010001021.1, from coordinate 307,246 downwards.
TGTTCCAGATGAAACTGTTTATTAGGCCGAACTTGTGGCCGGTAAACGGAAAGTCAGATTACAGCAATAAGCACTGGCACTGATAGCGGCGAACGGAGCGTCGGCCGTCGATCAACTGTACATCGTTGGAGCGCGCCGGCTTTTATAACGCACGCGTCGAACATTCTAGCCTTATCACTAGTCGTCGCGGAAGCGCTGGAATAATCTTGAGTGTTAGCGTCTTGCGTGCAATCTTAACAGAACGATCTACTACAAGCGAGAAGCTTCTGGAACAATAAGGCGCGGTCTGCGCCGAGTACTGCTGATAGTCTTTGTGGGCGGAAATCGAATACAGTGAAAGAAACGCGCGTGGCAATGCCCCCCCCTCTGAAAAAGGCATCGTCCCGATGCTTAGAACAGAACATATGGTAAAAATACATGCAACAATAAATAACGACAATAAATCAAGAAAGTTCAATAAACAACACGCACAAGCAAGAAAGTCCAATGAAAGAAAAAAGAAGTACAGTCCTCAGGTTCACTACCGCGCGTAAAACGGCTTGAGGCGCACGACATGGACGACTTCAGGTCGCGCACGGCGCCGTTGAGAGTTCGAAATGCCGTCGGGGACAACCTCGTAATCGAGTGTGCCGAGACGTCGAAGCACCCTATACGGTCCGAAGTATCGTCGCAGAAGTTTTTCACTGAGTCCACGTCGTCTTATCGGCGTCCACACCCAAACGCGGTCGCCGGGCAGGTATTCCACGTACCGTCGTCGAAGGTTGTAGCGGCGGCTGTCAGTCGTCTGCTGATTTTTGATCCGCAGGCGGGCGAGCTGTTGTGCTTCTTCGGCGCGCTGTAGGTAGGCGGTTACGTCGATGTTTTCCTCGTCGGTCACGTTTGGTAACATGGCGTCGAGCGTCGTTGCCGGGCTCCGTCCGTAGACCAACGTGTATGGCGTCATCTGCGTCGTTTCTTGCACGGCCGTGTTGTATGCGAAGGTCACGTACGGAAGGATGGCGTCCCACGTCTTGTGTTCGACGTCGACGTACATGGCCAGCATGTCGGCGATGGTCTTATTTAGACGCTCGGTCAGGCCGTTGGTCTGTGGGTGGTAGGCGGTGGTCCGGCGGTGACTTGTTTGGCTGTACCTCAGGATTGCCTGAGTTAGGTCCGCAGTAAAGGCCGTACCTCTGTCGGTAATGAGGACCTCTGGGGCGCCATGACGCAGTACGATGTTCTCGACGAAGAACTTTGCTACCTCGGCGGCACTGCCCTTGGGGAGGGCCCTTGTCTCGGCGTAGCGGGTGAGGTAGTCAGTAGCTACGACGATCCATTTGTTTCCGGAATTCGACGTCGGAAACGGCCCCAGTAAGTCCATGCCGATTTGCTGGAACGGCCGGCGAGGTGGCTCGATGGGCTGCAGAAGTCCGGCTGGCCTAGTCGGTGGTGTCTTCCGTCGCTGACAATCTCGACAAGTCCTCACGTAGTGGGTGACGTCGGCAGTGAGGCGAGGCCAGTAGTACTTTTCTTGTATCCTTGCCAGCGTACGGGAAAATCCAAGGTGTCCAGCCGTCGGGTCGTCATGCAAAGCATGCAGAACTTCTGGACGTAATGCCGAAGGTACTACGAGGAGGGAGTCGGCCCGAAGTGGCGAGAAGTTTTTCTTTAGAAGAACGCCGTTGCGCATGAAAAACGACTCCAGTCCTCGTCTGAATACCTTTGGAGCCACAGTGGCTTTGCCCTCGAGGTATTCCATAAGGCCCTTGAGTTCCGGATCGGCGCGCTGTCGCTCGGCGAAGTCGTCGGCACTTATGGTTCCCAGGAAGCCGTCATCATCCTGGTCGTCCAGCGGCGGTGGGTCGACGGGGGGCACGAGACAGGCAGTCGGCGTCAGAGTGTTTTCTTCCGGACTTGTAAACGACGGTAATGTCGAATTCTTGAAGTCTCAGGCTCCACCGTGCGAGGCGACCAGAAGGGTCTTTCAAGTTAGCTAGCCAACGCAAGGCGTGGTGGTCACTCACAACTTTGAAGGGCCTGCCGTAAAGGTAGGGGCGAAACTTTGATGTAGCCCAGGTGATGGCAAGGCACTCCTTTTCTGTTGTGGAGTAGTTGGCCTCTGCCTTTGATAGCGACCGGCTAGCATAACTGATAACCCTTTCCACTCCGTCCGTCCTCTGCACAAGGACGGCGCCGAGTCCTACGCTGCTCGCGTCGGTGTGTACTTCTGTTTCGGCGTATTCGTCGAAATGCGCAAGTAACGGAGACGTTTGCAGGCGTCGCTTTAGTTCCTGAAATGCTTCCTCCTGCGGCGTTTCCCACTTGAATTCCACGTCGTTTTTCGTGAGCTGAGTTAGTGGCTCGGCGATGCGCGAAAATCCCTTGACGAAGCGTCGATAATAGGCGCACAAGCCGAGAAATCGGCGTACGGCTTTCTTGTCGGTGGGCGGCGGGAAGGCAGCGATGGCAGCTGTTTTCCGTGGGTCGGGGCGAACTCCAGACTTGCTGATGACGTGACCCAAGAACAGAAGTTCCTCGTATGCGAAGCGGCACTTTTCTGGCTTCAGGGTGAGTCCGGAGGCCTTGATTGCTTGAAGTACAGCCTGAAGGCGCCGGAGATGTTCGTCGAAGTTTGATGAAAATACAACGACGTCGTCCAAGTACACAAGGCAGGTCTGCCACTTCAAGCCGGCGAGTACAGTGTCCATAACACGTTGGAACGTCGCAGGTGCCGAGCAAAGACCGAAGGGCATGACCTTGAACTCGAAGAGGCCGTCTGGTGTGATAAAGGCAGTCTTCTCTCGGTCTCTCTCGTCGACCTCTATTTGCCAATAGCCGGTCTTGAGGTCCATCGACGAAAAGTACTGCGCGCTGTGGAGTCGATCCAGGGCGTCGTCGATACGTGGGAGAGGATACACGTCCTTCTTCGTGATTTTGTTCAGGCGGCGATAATCGACGCAGAAACGGAGGGTTCCGTCCTTCTTCTTCACTAACACCACGGGTGACGCCCAAGGACTCTTTGAAGGCTGGATGATGTCGTCGCGTAGCATTTCGTCGACTTGTTGCTTTACGGCCTCGCGTTCTCGCGTTGAAACTCGGTACGGGCTCTGGCGGAGTGGTCTCGCATTTTCCTCTGTTATGATGCGGTGTTTCGCGATTGGGGTCTGTCGAATTCTTGACGACGACGAGAAGCAGTCCTTGAATTGCAAGAGCAGACTTTTGAGCTGGTCTTGCTTGTGCTTCGGGAGACTCGGGTTGACGTCGAAATCTATTCCGGGACCTCGATTCGTCGAAGGAGGTTCGGTAGCATCGGATAGGGCGAAAGCATTGCTGGCGTCCACGAACTTCTCGATGTAGGCGACCGTCGTACCAATGTTAAGGTGCCTATATTCGTGGCTGAAGTTTGTCAGCAGTACCTTTGCTTTACCGTCACGCAGCTCGGCTATACCTCTTGCGACGCAAATTTGACGGTTCAGGAGTAGGTGCTGATCGCCCTCGATGACGCCTTCAAGGTTCGCAGAGTTTTCGGTGCCGACGGAAATAATGACGCTGGAGAGCGGCGGAACGGTCACTTGCTCTTCTATCACATTCAATGCATGATTTGCTGGCGTCGCGACGGGCGGCAGCGCTTTGTCTGAGGTTAGTGTTATCGACTCAGACCTTAGGTCGATGACGGCGCCGTGGTCGCTTAGGAAGTCCATTCCAAGTATCACATCCCTGGAGCAGTTTTGTAGGATTACAAAGCTCGCAGGATAAGTCCGATTATTGACGGTGACTCTCGCCGTGCAGACTCCAATCGGCGTTATCAGGTGGCCTCCAGCTGTCCGAATTTCGGGTCCACTCCAAGCGGTCTTTACTTTCTTCAGCTTGGCGGCGAATGGCCCACTGACGACGGAATAGTCGGCACCAGTGTCGACGAGAGCGGTGACGTTGTGACCGTCGATGAGAACGTCGAGGTCGCTAGTCCGTCGCCTTGCGTTGCGGTTAGCTCGCGGCGTCGGATCACGGCTGCGTCGATTTGTTGCGCTGCTTCCATCATGTTGAGTCGTCAGGTCTAGCTCGGTCCGCGAGGTTTCGTCGGCAGTGCTCTGTCTGCTTCGCGTCGTGTTCAGCAGGTTTCGTCGCGTCGTCGTCGTCGGCGTCGGCGGAGGATCTTCGGTAGTTCGACGTACAGCAACCGCACCTCCATCGGTTGCTGCCCTTAGTTTTCCGGGTAAGGGCTAGGTGACCGGCCCCGGTTAGGGCCAGTGTACTGCCGGCGGTGCGGTGACATGTAGCGGCCGGGCGACGGTGAGCGGGAAGGTCGTCGGGGCGTCCACTGAGCTCCTGCGAGGTAGTCGGCGATGTCTTGCGGTCGTTCACCCCGCTGTGGACGAGGCGCGTCGACGGCGAAACCGCGTAGGCCCATCTGTCGGTACTGGCAGCGGCGGTATGTGTGACCAGCTTCTCCGCAATGGTAGCAGAGTGGGCGGTGGTCGGGGGGCGCGCCAAACGTCGGTCTTCCTCGGCGTGTATCGCTGGCCGGCTGGCGGGCTGTATGACGTCGATGGTGGCGGCGGAGGTGTCTGGCGGCGGAACTGCGGCGGAGTGGCGTCTTGACGTGGGCGCGGCGGAGGAGCGGGACGGCGGGCCGCAGCAGCGTAGCTGATAGCCTGTGGCTGCGGCTGTACTGGCTGAGCAACGCCAAGTGACTGCTGGATCTCCTCGCGTACTACCTCAGCAATCGACGTCACCTCTGGCTGTGGAAAAGAGAGCTTCCGGAGCTCCTCTCGCACGATGGCGCGGATGGTTTCGCGCAGATCTTCAGAGCCGAGGGCTTGAACAGCCGCGCTGTCTGGAGTCAGGCGACGATTGTACTGTCGGGTGCGCAGTTCTAGCGTCTTCTCAATCGTCGTCGCTTCCGAGACGAATTCTTCGACGGTGTTCGGTGGATTCCGCATTAGTCCTGCAAATAGCTCCTGTTTCACTCCTCGCATGAGGAAGCGAACTTTCTTTTCTTCGGGCATGGCTGGATCTGCGTGGCGGAAAAGAGTTTGGTCATTTCTTCCGTGAATAATGTGACGTTCTCGTTCGGAAACTGGATGCGGGTTTCGAGCGTAGCCTCGGCCCTCTCCTTGCGGACGACGCTCGTGAATGTGGCCAGGAACCTGGTACGGAAAACGTCCCATGTTGTCAGGATGCGCTCTTGGTTTTCAAACCATGTCCTAGCCGCGTCTTCCAAGGCGAAGTACACATGCCGTAGCTTGTCTTCATTGCTCCAGTTGTTAAAAGCGGCGACACGGTCGTATTTTTCAAGCCAGGTCTCCGGGTCCTCGTGTGATGAACCGCGGAAAGTTGGCGGCTCCTTCGGCTGCCGGAGCAGGATGGGCGCAGGATGCACAGGGGCTGTCATCGTCGCTGCGGTTGAGGTCGTAGTCTTGGTTTGCCTGGTGTTTTCCGGCAGGAGTCCGTGCTCTGGCTGCAAGCCTTTCAGCCTGCGGCTAGCTCGTTGCTGCACGGGGGCTTCGGTGTCTTCTCCGCGCTGTGGGCTGGGTTCACGGCTTGACGGGGGGCGTCCGGAACATGAAGGAACAGCACCTCCACCAGATGTCACGTGGTCGTGACGTTGACCCAAGGAGCAGTCGGTAATGTTCCAGATGAAACTGTTTATTAGGCCGAACTTGTGGCCGGTAAACGGAAAGTCAGATTACAGCAATAAGCACTGGCACTGATAGCGGCGAACGGAGCGTCGGCCGTCGATCAACTGTACATCGTTGGAGCGCGCCGGCTTTTATAACGCACGCGTCGAACATTCTAGCCTTATCACTAGTCGTCGCGGAAGCGCTGGAATAATCTTGAGTGTTAGCGTCTTGCGTGCAATCTTAACAGAACGATCTACTACAAGCGAGAAGCTTCTGGAACAATAAGGCGCGGTCTGCGCCGAGTACTGCTGATAGTCTTTGTGGGCGGAAATCGAATACAGTGAAAGAAACGCGCGTGGCAATATGTGTACTTAAACGTGGGAGCGTCAGTCAGCGCCGCCTGTTGCCATTACGGCGAGTGTGGAACACTCTTTTTTGCCTGTAGGCGTCACGTAGTACGTCATCTTATTACGAGAGGGCAGCTGACTAGTAATCCCTCGCATACCACCTGAAGGCATCAAGTCTGCCAGAACGAGACCCTCGTTATGAATGAAGGAAGGAATTGTAAACCTAAGGGCTCGTTTGCTTTGTCAAACACAGTATTAATGAGAACTAACAGACAAAGATGCCAAGGAAAGTATAGGGGAATCTATTACAAGTAATTGTAATGTAAATGTGAAGAAAGGAAAGTGGACGAAAAGATAACTTGCCACCGGCAGGATCCGAACCTGCGACCTTCGAATAACGCGTCCGATGCTCTACCACTGAGCTACGGTGGCGGTCATCTCCCCGTCCACTTTATAGGGTATATATGTGTACTTAAACGTGGGAGCGTCAGTCAGCGCCGCCTGTTGCCATTACGGCGAGTGTGGAACACTCTTTTTTTGCCTGTAGGCGTCACGTAGTACGTCATCTTATTACGAGAGGGCAGCTGACTAGTAATCCCTCGCATACCACCTGAAGGCATCAAGTCTGCCAGAACGAGACCCTCGTTATGAATGAAGGAAGGAATTGTAAACTTAAGGGCTCGTTTGCTTTGTCAAACACAGTATTAATGAGAACTAACAGACAAAGATGCCAAGGAAAGGATAGGGGAATCTATTACAAGTAATTGTAATGTAAATGTGAAGAAAGGACCCCGAACTTTGCCGCACACCTCAGGACGTTCTCCACCTGTTCCGGTCATGCTACGTATCCCACGATATCACGATCTACACAGGTGTGTATGATGTCACGGGCTTCCTTCCGGCACCCTCGTGAAAACAACGAAGCACACGCTGCCAGAAGAAATCAGTTCTTCTGTCGACGGTTCTCATGAACTGTCGCCATGTGGACGTTGAACCACCGCCTTCATTCAATGATGACACGGAAAGCCTCCGGCAGTCCTTGTAGAACCTCACCTGTCTCTGCCACTCCGAGCGCATTAATTTTCAAATCCTGAGGCCCTGCCCAGCAGTCGGCGTGTAGCCATCGAGTGACACTAGCACCTCCGGTGGAAGCACTCTGTGCCGGATGCTGAAGCCAAGCATGCGAGTTTTGCAGGTCGCCGACGCAATGAGCGGAACAACACGACCGATGTACTAGAAATCTAGTCTTTAGATGCGAAGCATCTTATGCTCGGGGCTCTGTCCATCCCTCCCCCGTCCCCCCGTCCCGCGTCCGGTCACTTTCATGAAGTTGGGAAGCACCCATTATGCGAACCAGAACAATAGTAATATGAAGGCTGTCAACCACTATCACAGTCATCAAAGTCATGGCCGAGAGCACAGAGAGGCTGCTTAGCAATGGCTAGGCAGGTGGTGTCTGTCGCCCAGGTTGACCTCATTCCTTGATCTTGCTTGCATGTGTTTGGAGGCGGTGTAGCGTCGCGCGACTCGCGGCCCGTCAACCAGCGAAGATGAAGAGCGCCGCGTGGCTCGTGGTGGCGCGAGCTAGTTAGAACGGTCTGGCTCTTGGCCTAGCTGGACGCGGCAGCCGCTACCGCCTCGCTACGTCTGCGTTCCAAATAAAGCTGCGACCACGGCACGGCCTCGTCTGCCACAGTCTCGTCTCCTTCCACTACAGGGGCTTAGTCCGTCCCTCCTTCCCGCGTCCCACACCACCACAGCGAATGGGCGTCCCCTCCCACTCTCTCTCCTACGCTCACCCCCTTTCTCTCCTCTAGGAATCCTCTACTCTACGGAGCGACTCCCGCGTCCCACACCCCCCGACAACGCACGCGCGTCCCCTATCCTATCCTATGCTCACCCCCATTCTCTACTCTACGGAGCGGCGCCCGCGTCCCACACCCCCCCCAGCGCGTCCCCTCCCCTATCCTACCCTATGCTCACCCCCCATTCTCTACTCTAGGAATCATCTACTCTACGAAGCGGCTCGGGCGTCCCACACCCCCACAGCGCATGCGCGTCCCCTCCCCCCTCTCTCCTCTAGGAATCCTCTACTCTACGGAGCGGCTCCCGCGTCCCACACCCCCCACAGCGCATGCACGTCTCCTCCCCCTCTCTCTCGTCTCCTACGGTCCCCCCCCGTCCTGTCCTCTAGGAATCCTCTACGGAGCGGCGCGCCCGACAGGTGGTGTGACAGATGCATACTCCGCTGGGGGGCGCCACGGTAGTTCCGCGGTATGAAAATAACGGAGCGCGCGCGGCTCATTCTCTCTCCTGTGCAGCGCCGCGATGAGCGCCCGGACCGCTGCCGTGAAATGAGAGTGGCGACGTTCCTCCCGCTCAAGCTGATTACCTCCCCGCTGCTTCGCATCCACACATGGTTCCCTTTAGCGGGAGATGGGAAAGTTTTTTTAGTGCTTTTCGGTGGACTATTCGGTTTGGCAGCATTTTAACTAAAAACGCTTTGAAGGTACGACAGTGCTTAGCCGCTGGTCCGACAAAATCGAAGAACAGGAAGGCGCACGTGTAAGCATGGCGTCACTAGCACTGACCGAGGAATAAAAGCGATTTCTAGATTCGTATAGTTAGATGAGTAGGCGACTGTTACGAGTGGACGACAAGTTCACGAGATTGTTGAATAGTTCTTTATTTTCGTGTGTATGCTGTATACTTCCCGCATTGCGGCAAATAAAAATCAGTTGTGAGTCAGCGCTCTTCTGTGCGCCCATTCTGCCCCTGTCTTTTTGCGCTGGTTTTTTCATTACAATGATGATGAACAGCCTTTAAGAATATAGACAATGAATTGGATGCTCATTTGGTGGGCGTCGTCGATAACACAGCGATGTACCTGATATTGTGTAGAATGTACAGATGTAGGTGGTGATCAAGGTGACGAGGGGCAGGAGGAACATGCAGACAAGTGACAAGCTGGTGTACAGCTGCTCCTGCCACTGAGCCGAGTAGAAGCCATACGTGACGCACTGGTAGAACTCATCGGCAAATGGGCCCCGCTGGACACGGAAGATGAACACCTGCACATTCATGTTAGGAAAGAGTGTCAAAAGAAGTCACAGTTTCTTTGCACGGGCAAAGCAATGAAATGCGACAACAACAAATTAGAATGATATATGAAGTACGGCAAGCAGCTACAGGAGCAATGCGAGCTGTAATAAATATGAGCACGATAAGTAGACAAGAACACTGAGGCGTGCTCAGACTCGTATGAAGAGGCTCGATGACTAATTACGACAAGCGGCGCGTAAAACGGTGGTGTTCATAGGCAACGCCTCCTTGAGGCGTTGTCATAGCAAGCGGCTCCCGTGAGCAGAGCACTCTCGTTCCTGAAGCATAAGATGGTCTGCAGATGACGTAAGGTACGCAGCGCCCATCCGTAAAGGTGCTGCAACCTGGTGACTGTGGTGTGATGCTAGTGTATCATTTACAATGGCACACGCAACGCTGCGGGTATGTGTGCGAGAGAGCAGCCGTCGTGCGCTTGAATGTCACTGAGAAACAATCCGATCGTTGTTGGCGCGAGCATTTGGAGGACAAAAGGTTCAAGTGAGAAAAAGACGCTTGTAGATCATCCACGATGCCATTTCGTTGAGAAAAGGAACCGACGGTAGGTCATATTCACTATGATCACGCTAAGTCACGTACACGGTGGAGGAATGAAGGTGCACTCACACTTCGCCTCGAATGGGCCGAAAGCGGCAATCCGCTCGTTTCGGCGCCCAAGTGGCCGAAACGCCACGGCGAGACCGATTCGAAAAAACTACGGCAGCTTCGCCATATTGGTGCCAAGCCTGAGGGAATGGCGGAGCTTGGCGGCCTTCTTTGTCTCTTTAGTTTTCTCTTCTTTCCTTCCTTTCTTTCTTTTTCTCTCTCAATTTTTTTTCTGCATATTTCCCTTTATTTCTATTTCTTTCTCTCTCCCCATCTCTCTCTATCTATTACTCTGCCTTTCTTGGTCTCTTTACTTTTCTTCCTATTTTTTCCTTACTTTCTTTCTCTTCATTTGCTGGTTGGTTCCTCTTTCTTTCTATCTTATTTCTCTATCTCTATTTCTTGTTCTCTTTCCTTGATTCTCTCTTTCGCTCTTTCTTTTGTCTTTCTACATCTGTTTCTATTTCTCCTGTGCTCAATTTGTCTATGTTACCATTTACTCTGTCCCGTCCTCCTTTTCCTTCTCTCTCTCGCTTTGTGGCTTGCTCCCTCTTTATTTCTATCATTTTATCCATCTCGATTTCTTCCTCTCTATTTGACTCTTTCGGTAGCGTTGCAGTTTTGTATCCGTATCAAATAAACAGAGCTACAGTGAACTCGCACGCACGAAAATGCTTGGGCCGGTACATTCAACGTTTCATGACTATGATCATTTCATATTATGACATAGAAAACCGACAAAACAAACACTCATCAGTCCAAGATGGCGGCGGCCGTGAATTGAAAATAAAACCGTGTATACAAGGCTCTGCTCTGCTAGTGTACTGGATAGCCGAGTGCTTGCCGAACGCGGGTACAAAACCTGCCTCGCCAAGAAATTATTTTCCACAGGAATTGTTGTGTTTGTTTTTATTTTTCTTTCTCTTTTTCCATCCCTTGATTTCTTTCTGTACCTCTCTTTGTACTCGCTTCCCCCCCCCCCCCCCCCCCCGTAAAGTAATACACCTTTTTCACGGTGCCATGGCGCATGCGCCCTTTTCCTGACGGGAAAGTCGCGAAATGCTGTGGTAGGGTCTTCGTGCGCCTTCCGATCTGGGAGGCTTTTGTTCGGGAGAGCCCGGTTGTCTTGGATCACCCCGCGATGCGCCGCCTCCCTACCAGAACGGCAGAGGGCAGCACAGGAAAATGGAAAAGGCGGATTGTTTCGCGTGCCGGAGAAGTCGCCACGCGTGTTCTGGGAGCGAAGCAGATGAAGGCGAAGAGGATGATGAGAGCGCGTGTACGTTCATGGTGATGATCGTTACTGTTTCCGACAGACGAATTACGGAGAGCTCCAGCAGCTCCGCTGTTAAAAAATTCGTCTGACATGATATTGCCGTTAAACTACTATAGAGCAGGTCTCCCAAACTCGGCTCAGCCAGCGGGCCGCGGTCTAGCAATTTAATCCTGTAAGGGCCGGGACAGCGAAGGTCAGGGCGGCAGGGGGGGGGGGGGGGCATTGAAGAGAAGATTTTATTATGGCTTTGACTTTTTCATATCTTATGTATGGGTCATTTAAAAAGGCTACTTAATGTCAGAGCACTCGTACAAGACTTCGATACCGATCTGCATACTGACTAAAATCTGGACGCCGATTCAGTAACATTTCTGGTTCCACCGCATGGGGTGCTTCGCAAAAAAAGGCAACACTGGAGGCCAGTAACGCCTGCGTAGCATACCGTTCGTAGTGTCCTTTTCTTGTCCTGTCTGTTGCGCTTTAAATAATACCGAACAAAGGTTTATCAATCGCAATAGGTGAGGAAATAACATGAGTGCAATTGAGCAAAGAATCGCGAAAATTCAGCCCCAAAGTCATAAAACAATATTGGTCGAAGACAGTCATGTGCGGGCGCGGGCCGCAACCAGAAGGTCCGCGGACCACCCCTGCTATTGGCCTGGAGATCGAAGAGAGTCGGCACCAAGCGGCGAGCGGACGAAACCCCGTAGTGTGAATGGCTCCTCGAGTCGTCTGCTAGCCACAACGTGCTTGCATGAGTGCGAATGTGATGCACGTCCTCAGAGGGTGGCTTCTAACATTGTGAAAGCACAGTATCAAATGCTTGTACAGAAGCCTACACGATATACACAAGCTTTTCGCCTTCCGAGGCTTATCTGCGCTCTGATAAGTGAGTGCATGCGCATGTTGGTTTGGCGCTAGATGTGATCGTCGTACCGTTCATTCGCCACGATCATTTCAATGTGGATGCCGCTTTGTCGTTCAAGCACGTCACAAGGTGCATTTGGCGTCGTCCTAAACAAAAGAAGCACTAAATATCGAGGTGTGAATGCAGAACTTTAGCGAACCCATCTCATGAAGTTGCTGCGATTTCGAAATCATTGTGCTACCGCAAAGCATGAACTAGCATCTGCAAAGACCGGTTAGAATTAAAAAAATGAAAAAAAAATTGCGGATGCGTGTATGGGCCACCAGAAAAACACAATGCACAAAGTTCTACTGCAACTCATTACGCAGAAATACAGGCTATCTCTTGTTTTCGTTTTTTTAGCAGCCGCTCAAACAAGACGTAAATTACTGTTATAGTCGTGCGACAACAATGCTACTGTAGCATAGGCAGAACACAAGCTAAACACGTACGAAAAAGCCGGCAGATCCCACGCACTGTGGGAATCGATGTAATGCGAAGCAGCCAGGAAGGAGCAAATCATGCTTTACATAATTTGCATGGCATGTTTTACATGTTACGATCTGTCATTTGTGTTCGTCATACAGTCACGTCACGATATACAATTTTGGTGTATGTCAAGCTAGCGAACTGGACGCAAGAGCACCATGAGCGTGGCCTGTAAATGGCATTGTAGATGACATGTATGCCAAGATTTTCATGTTACCACCTGCCACTTATGTTCGTCATACAGTCATGTCACTCAATACCAAATTTCGTGTATCTCAAGCTAACGAAACGGCCGCGAGCACGCCATGAGCGTGGCATGTAAGTCATGTCGCACATGACAAGTCATGATTTCCATATTACCACTTGTCATTTATGTTCGTCATACAGTCATGTCACTCAATACCAAACTTGGTGTATATCAAGCTAACGAAACGGCCGCGAGCGCGCCATGAGCGTGGAATGCAAGTCACGTCGCTCATGAAGTCATGATTTTCATATTACCACTTGTCATTTATGTTCGTCATACAGTCATGTCACTCAATACCAAATTTGGTGTATATCAAGCTAACGAAACGGCTGCGAGCGCGCAATGAACGTGGCATGTAAATCATACTTTTCATGACAAGTTAGTCATGATTTTTATGATATGACCAGCCATTCACGTTCGTCATACAGTCACGTTATGCCATACCAAATTTGGTATAAATCCCATTAACGATACGGCCAGGGGAGGACAAAGTCGTAGGCGGCTAGATAGATAGATAGATAGATAGATAGATAGATAGATAGATAGATAGATAGATAGATAGATAAATAGATAGATAGATAGATAGATAGATAGATAGATAGATAGATAGATAGATAGATAGATAGATAGATAGATACGCTCGAAGTCGCCGAAGTGCGCTAAGAAATGCTTCGCATTTAATAAAACAGGAAAAAGCATCAACCGCTGTATGAAAACACTCGACTGTCACCGAAGGCCAGCGCACCATGCATTGGCAGATTGCACTTATCTCACACGTAATAGGAACGTTCGCCGGCTTCGCGCATTATTCTGGGAATGGAAAGCTTATACACCACAATTAGGCTGCCATTTACGCACTTCGTTTGCCGACAGTCGGCTGAAACCGCTCACAGCGAAGCGCCGCTGTGTGCATTTGAATACGCGCCACCGCCAGTCTATCCACACTATCACCGCGACGGTGCTGCCTTCTATAGGTCGATCTCGCCGCCAATTGAGGCGCGCCTTTCCACACGGGAAGCTGTACGTTGGCTTCACTTGTATATAAGCCACATGATGTAAACACCCCGCCCCCCCCTCTCCCCCCGCCTGCTGCAAATTTAAAATGGCGGCCAAGGAGTAGGCGGCCAAGGAGCAATTGCGTAGCTTGCTCTGGACGCGCATCGCTAACGAGGCAGCGAAGTTAATCCACTCTAAAAACTGGTGAGGGTATCGCAAGAGTAAAAAGGCCGAGTTAAGGGCACTCTTTTACTATAGTAAAGCATCGTATGGAGTGAAATGCATTGTTCACTCTATGAAAGGAGAAGGTTATATTTATTTGTACTGCACCTCGATCTGACAGAGCGGAATGTCAATATATTGTTCTCAAATGAGAGCGTAATACGCAGTTATTCTCCTGCTCCTGGTCTATGTCAATGTGCTGGAATGCCGGCAGTGCTGACCACTCTAACCACACATATATGCAGTAAAGAGTACTGCATTTGTTTGTTGTGGCGCTGGAGACGATTAATAAAAGCAGCGTTTCCAGCGCCCCCCCACTGAATTTCAGCGCACTGGACGGCGTCGGGAACGCCAATATCAGCGTTTTTAGCCTCGGATTTCTGAATTTGAATCAGCGAATATGACTTTATTGAGTCGGTCGTGATGAAAACTACATTCGAACGGTTATGGAGTTAGCATTTTAATATCCACGTTTCTCACTACGAACGTCGCCACGCATGCTGCCCTAAGCCTAATGTAGTACGGCTTGAGTCACGTATTGCGGGTGTAGTCACTGAAAGTGAACAACAATGACCGAAAATATGTCCAAGGAGTTGACGAAAACTGGCTTGTTCAGTGTGCAGTTCAGAAGTGCGATGTTTCTTACACAGAAATGAGTGACCGCTTAGCGAGTCAACGCGAATGATGCACATATCTTCGGTCACTCGGACCTTTTTTACTGCTAAACGTGCCGGATTGACGCTCTCGTCCCGGGAAGCACAAAACGAACAAATGAACAACGTTCTGCTAGGTTGTCGCATCTATGGAGGCACTCAAACCTGCGTGTCTAAAGAAGAAAATTAAGACAGACCACCGACATTTCTTAAAACATCTGAGGTGCGCGAGGCGGTCGTGGGTTCGAATCCCACTCGCCGATAGTTTGTTTTCTAATTTTTTTTTATGTAGTGCTCGTTATTTAGTGGCCATTACGATCTACATACGCATGATGAAAATTGTCAAATGCAATTTTACAGCGCAATTTTGGGCTGAGTACTGCTATATTTTTCTTGAGGTGTGCTACTACTCCCTTCGGAGGTCTCCTGCGACTCTGTTTCGTCCAGAGTTATGTTACTCTGTTCAGATGGCGATGTGCCTTTCTGTGGGCATTACTATACTCTGCTTCAAAAATAGGTGATTAACCCTGCAAAAGAGAGTTAAATATGGGACAAGAAAATACTCTACCAAAGAGAGTGCCCAGCACTCTCTTATTTTTCAGAGTGATCGGCAGCTTCGCGCTAGAACGTGGTGCCAAGCCTGACGGAAGTCCGGAGCTGTCTTTGATTCTCTCTCTCTCTCTCTGCATTCCTTTCTCACTTTCTCATTCTTCGTATGCTACGTTTTACTCTCTCCACTCCTCTTTCTGTGCTCCTCATCCCCACATATCTCGTCCTCACCATTCAGGGGGGTTTCGACTTGGACTTGTTGGTGATTCATCTTGATGTGGACTGTTGCGCACAAAAAGCGGGGACACAAGAAGGAACACAGACAGACGACGCGTTTCGCCTGTCTATCTGTGTTCCTTTTTGAGTCCCTCTTTCTTGTGCGCAACAGTCCATGTTTGGCTACAACATCATCGGGCCAAGGCCCTCAGTGCTGCAGGTGTTATCATCTGATAGGGCAGAAGGACCGTGTGAGTCCTGGTGCACCGGCGGATACGACGATGGCCAACAACACCATGCACCCCGACATTGGGGCACCTTGTGGCGGGGGCAATCTGGCACTTCAGGGGATGTATTCCAGTGACCGCGGCGGGGTGCCCTTCTTATTTGACGGAGCCGCGGCGCGAAGTGACCCCCGTACTCGCCCAGTTCTGCATCCAGACGCTCGCCGGGCACCAGAGAGACTTGGGGCCACCGCCACTCAGCGGTGACTTCCTGAAAAAATTCCTTTGATTCAAAATAGCCAAGCCATAGCCGGATGAGGGTTTGACCCAGCCCACGGCCGGTCTGGAGGCGCGCGCTCGCTCCTTCCTTTACGGCCTGCGCACGGGGGGCTGTTGCTACCTATCGCCGCAGCTTGGAGGGGGCGCTCCGAGCCAACCCGCCGCCAGCAGCTGCGGAGGATAGCACGCGCAGGGAATTCTCGGCTTCGAACTTGCGGTGGTCCCTTTTGAAGTCACTCCATGGTGCCAATGCGATGGGAACATGGTGACAAGCATATAGGATAACCCCGGTGATTTCCACTTTTCAGAAGAGGAGGCGCAAGCCGCTGATCTGCCCGTTTATGTTTCTCGGGAAAGCATCGTCGTGGTTATAACAAAACTTTTTTTTCGTTTTCTGTAGCGTCGAGAAATGAGTGGGAGGCTGAATATTGCATTTGACGCGCATGTGCGATTGTGTGTCGCACTCAGAAGGCTCGGCCGCGTGATCACCGATCGGCAGAAAAAATTGCGTATAACTTAGTCTTTGGTAGAAAAATGGTTTAGAAAACATTTATTTCAAATACACACGCCGGCCGTCGCGGCACTTGAAAATAATAAAATTTGTACTTTTTTGTTGAAGGCATCATAATAAATAAATACTGCAAAAAGTTGAAAGTCAATGGGGACGGCCACTGTTTTTTGCACTTGCCTCTAAGTGAAAATCACAGTAGCAGGACAAATAACAATGATGATAATAATAATAATAGTAATAATAATAATAATAATAATAATATAATAATAATAAACTGTTCAAAATAGTAAAACACAAGCAAAAAATAACATGAAAGAGCAGGTACTGATACAGTCTAAGGCAGGCACTGAAGTATAGAAATAAGAAGAAAAAGAAGATGGGTTCGCAGGTAAACACATGAGAAGAATCTTAAGGTGAAATAATGCATGCCGGAGACAAAGAGGGAAAATAAACCACTGATGTACCCGCTTCTATCGCTCGGGGAAGCATAGACGAGGTTATAACAAAGCCTGCTTTTTTTTTTTCTGCAACTCCGAAAAATAGGATGAATATTTTGAACTGTAGCTTCTACGAATGCTACACTACAGAAAATATTGAGAAAATTCACTCACTACTCGGCCAATCCCCTGCATTAACTATGAGACACACATAGGAAAACAACATGAGCAACCACACGAGTCAGTGGCTCGCCGTAAGGATCAGACTGCACGTCTCATTGTAGAAACTGAGCAAAAAGATGCGCTCGGCATGCCGTCCATACCATTGCCAACCAAAGAGTTAGGATTTACTGCATAAAACGATGGCAATCTGTTATGGCGCGGTCGTGATGCCGCTTAAAAGTGTGAATTCCTCGCGCGTGTTTCTACGTGCCACCACGCCATCAGCGTTCACTGTAGTGTTCTTAAAACTTGG
This sequence comes from Rhipicephalus appendiculatus, assembly GCA_030522465.1. Lineage (NCBI taxonomy): Eukaryota > Metazoa > Arthropoda > Arachnida > Ixodida > Ixodidae > Rhipicephalus > Rhipicephalus appendiculatus. Next base: position 290,113 of record JALIZH010001021.1, on the reverse strand, counting down.
AAGCGCAAAATCGACGAGGACTACGAAGGAACACAGAAACACAGGACAGTCCTCGTCGATTTTGCGCTTCCAAGTTTTAAGATTATGAACCAACTAGCCCAGCAACGCATTCTTCTAAACTGTAGTGTTCGTGGCATAATGTGGTGACAATAATAATTATTGTGGTCTAACGTGCCAAACCTACAATATGGTTATGATGGACTCCGTAGTGGAGGCTCCAGAAATTTCAACCACACGGGGGTTCTTTAACGTGCACCTATAAATCTGGGCCTCAAGCATTTTCGAATTCATTGAATATAAGGTGGTCGAGCCTTAAAAAAAATTCTGGTAGCCTTGCGTGTGCGTCTTCATTTGCCGAGTGCATGAGTGCTGAGAAAGCCAGACTGTCCCCGCACGCACCTCTACTACTCTCACCGCTTCCTATAAGCGAAAAAAGTAATTAGCGCGAGAAAATGGCCTCGAACAGTTGCTTTATAATACGAAGCGTATCCGCCGAAACGCGATTTGAAGGGTTGGCTCGCGACGCCCTCACGCGGAGCGCGCCGTCGTCACTGTATAGAAAGAGCTCCATTGTATTCGCGGTGGCTGCTCAGGCCGTAAGAGGAGGGAGCGAGCGCGCGCCTCTAGACCTGCGTGCAGCAGATGCGGCGATGCCGAAACACTAGAGCACATCATCTGCTCCTGCCAGGCGTTAGCCGCCGAGCGACGCAGACTGGTGAGCCGATTCCAACATCTTGGGCTTCCAGCGACATCCGTGGAGGACATTCTCTTCCCTGCGCGGTCACCACTGCCAGCCCTGCGGGCTTTCCTGGAGTTTGCGGGACCCGCTAATCTCCATCTTATTTAATCGGGATGCGTCGGCCTCCTCCCGTGCCAGGGTGGATGACCTCCTCTCCTACTACCCTATCTCCTCTCCTCCTCGCTCTCTCTTCCTCTATCCCTTTTAATCCCCCCTTCCCCTCCCCGCAAGGCGCTTAGCCGTGTCCCCGATAAGGGAGACAGAAAGAAGCGTCTTGGATTTCTTTTCCTCTAATAAACAGCTACTGATATATATATATACCCTCAAACCGGTTTGCCGCCACCTAACATAGCGACAACGCTATGCAAGCGGGGAACTCTTGGGAGGTAGTCGGACTTCTCCCCGCTTTTCCCTCCCCCCTTAGCCGTGTGAGCTCCGCGGCCACCCACACGTTGCCCGTGGCGTACCTCGAGGAGGTGGGGAGGGTCATGATCAGAGGTCGCGGCTCCACCCAAGCTGGATTACACGGGCCCGCAACAACCCGCACCGTTCAGGCACCTCAAGTACATGGAATGGATTGGAAACTTCTCTGACCAACCTACGAGGACCGACTTCTCAGCTGCGGCATCCATTACACTGGATTACAGAGGAACGCAAGCGCCTCCTGCCAATGCAGCGGAGTTGAATGACTCTCTCACAAGGAAAGCATTTCTATACCAAGGCCTCTGTCACGTAAGATTAGAGGAGCTTCCCAGTCTCCCAGCCATTTCGGCATAGTTCTCTTCGCATTGCGCGAACTATGATATTATCTTCCTTGGAAGCAGGCCGGTGGCAGAGTGGACCTTAATCCACTCGTGTGAACTCCGATCAGATGCCGCACCCCCCAGGCAGTGGGTAACACAGGCCCGCCACAAAGCCCCCCGGTGTGAAAGCCACGCACGCGTACGGTGAACACACACGCCACAAAAGAAGGTTACGGCCCGCCAAACAGATTCTGTTTTAGATGTGAAGCATCTTATGGCGAAGCTTAATCCGGTGGTGGTGGTGGTGGTGTGCCGCGTGCCCACCCTTACTGCGCATGCGCAAACCCTTTAAAAAAATAAAAATAAAAAACATCCTTTCCCCCCTCTCTCTCCTCTAGGCGTCCCTCCCCGCGGCAACCACACCCTCACTGCGCATGCGCCTCCCCTCCTCTCTCCCCTCTTACACTCCCCCCCTCTCCCCTCTAGGCATCCCTGCCCGCGGCGTCTACACTCCGACTGCGCATGCGCGCCCCCCCTCTATCTCCTCTCCTACGCTCCCCCCTCCCTCCTCTACGCATCCCTGCCCACGGCGTTCACACTCCCCACTGCGCATGCGTGTCACCCCCCTCTCTCTCCTCTCCTACGCTCCCCCCCTCTCTCGCCTCGCGACGCTGACGCAGGCAGCGTCTGCTAGCGAGTTTCTTGGTTGAAAAAACCGACTGCTCGCGCTGCACAACCCTTCACTGGCCACCCCGTATATATGGCAATGGATCTTGACCTCCAAGGCGGTGCCGGTGGGAGATTTCTTCTGTGCGTTGTTGAGCAATAAAAATTCGCAGCGTGCGCGTTAACTAAAAGCGGAGTGCGGGTCTCTGTGTCCAGTCGGAGTCTTCTGTCTCTCATGGCCCATTAGCAGCGATTGGCATGTTCGAGTAGAAAACACTGCTCCATCACTGCCTGATTTTCGCCTCCCCAGTTTTCTCTCCTGCGCAACGCTGCGATAAGCGACAGCGTCAACGCCGCCGCCAGTGTAAGCGTTAGCGCCCGCTGCTTCACATCTACACATGGTTCCCTTTAGCGGGAGATTGTGTAATTTTTTTTTGAACATCAAGATCGTCACCCTTACTTGCGTTTCCTACCCTCTTGCTATACGATGCTATACAAGTTTACGTCTGTCTAGAAATTGTGAATGGTGTCTGCCGCCCTTCTGTTGCCTTTTAAATGCGAAGCATTTCTTAGCGAACTTCGGCGACTTTGAGCGTATCTATCTTTCTAGCTATCTATCTAACCGCCTACGACATTGTGCTCCCCTGGCAGTATCGTAAATGGGATTTATACCAAATTTGGTATGGCATAACATGACCGTATGACGAAGATAAATAGCTGGTCATACAACGAAAAGCATGACTAACTTGTCATGAAAAGTATGATTAACATGCCACGCTCATGGCGCGCTCGCGGCCGGTTGGTAAGCTTGATATACACAAAATTTGGGATTGAGTGACACGACTGTATGACAAACATCAATGACAAGTGATAATATGAAAATCATGACTTCATGAGCGACATGACTTGCATTCCACGCTCATAGCGCGCTCGCGGCCGTTTCGTTAGCTTGAGATACACCAAATTTGGTATTGAGTGACATGACTGTATGACGAACCTAATTGACAAGTGGTAATATGGAAATCATGACTTCTCATGTGCGACATGACTTGCATGCCACGCTCATAGCACGCTCGCGGCCGTTTCGTAAGCTTGATATACACCAAATTTGGGATTGAGTGACACGACTGTATGACGAACATAAATGACAAGTGGTAATATGAAAATCATGACTTCATGAGCGACATGACTTGCATTCCACGCTCATAGCGCGCTCGCGGCCGTTTCGTTAGCTTCATATACACCAAATTTGGTATTGAGTGACATGACTGTATGACGAACATAAATGACAAGTAATATAGAAATCATGACTTGTCATGTGCGACATGACGCATTCCACCTCATAGCGCGCTCGCGGGCCGTTTCGTAAGCTTGATATACACCAAATTTGGTATTGAGTGACATGACTGTATGAGGAACAGAAATGACAAGTGGTAATATGGAAATCATGACTTCATGAGCGACATGACTTGCATGCCACGCTCATGGCGCGCTCGCGGGCCGTTTCGTAAGCTTGATATACACCAAATTTGGGATTGAGTGACACGACTGTATGAGGAATCAGATCAAATCAAATCAAATTTTATTTCAACATTTGTGAAATACAATGTTGAGAACCATGAACAAAAAGCCAGCAAGGCTTGACGTGGTCCATGGCCCCATTTTTCGAGGCAGAGACAAAACAACAAATGGGAAAAGCAGTCTAACACTAAAACATAGAAAATATAAAATGTTCGCACTCAGAACTCTGAAAATGCGTCATTATACAAACTTATAAATTATATTTGCCATCATTACACGATAAAAAGCTGAAAAGCAATCAAAGTAAAAACAGAGAAAAGAAGGTGAACACAAGATAGAAAATTTTGTACTACAAGTACACAAGATTTCTTTTGCTTTTTTTTTTTGGGGGGGGGGGGTGTCAAAAAATACATTCCATTACAGTGCCTATGTATAAAACTTGAAACTTGATTGGCATATAGTACAAAGGAAAAGAGGAAACAGAGTTATGCAACAAATACACCACATCATGAGCACTATCACATAGGCGTTTGCACTGAAAGACATGTTCATTCGATCGTACAATATCATGAAATGTAATATTATTTTTTTCGTGTTTAAGTGATGTGGTAGTCTATAACGTAGCATCTGATAGGTATAATTTGTTCTAGATCTCGGTAGTTCCTATGTTTCGGAGCTCCTTGTATTGGTTGTTTTATGTTTTGGCATTAAATTGGAAATACGTTTTAGGGTATCGTTGTTTTTTTTAATACTGTTCTTATAACTTCTTATCAATATATTTTGACAAGTGACAAGTATCAACATAAATGACAAGTGGTAATATCAAAACCATGACTTCATGAGCGACATGACTTGCATTCCACGCTCATAGCGCGCTCGCGGCCGTTTCGTTAGCTTGATTTACACCAAACTTGGTATTGAGTGACATGACTGTATGACGAACATAAATGACAAGTCGTAATATGGAAATCATGACTTGTCATGTGGGACATGACGGATTCCACGCTCATGGCGCACTCGCGGCCGTTTCGTTAGCTTAATATACACCAAATTTGGGATTGAGTGACACGACTGTATGACGAACATAAATGACAAGTGGTAATATGGAAATCATGACTTGTCATGTGCGACATGACTTGCATGCCACGCTCATTGCGCGCTCGCGGCCGTTTCGTTAGCTTGAGATACACGAAATTTGGTATTGAGTGACATGACTGTATGACGAACAGAAATGACAAGTGGTAATATGGAAATCATGACTTCATGAGCGACATGACTTGCATTCCACGCTCATGGTGCGCTCGCGGCCGTATCCTCAGCTTGATATACACCAAATTTCGTATTGAGGGACATGATTCTATAACGAACATGAGTGGCAGGTGGTAACATGGAAATCATGACTTGTCATGTGCGACATGACTTGCATGCCACGCTCATGGTGTGCTCGCGGCCGTTTCGTTAGCTTGAGATACACAAAATTTGCTATTGAGTGACATGACTGTATAACGAACATAGGTGGCAGGTGGTAACATGAAAATCTTGGCATGCATGTCATCTGCAATGCCATATACAGGCCACGCTCATGGTGCTCTTGCGTCCAGTTGGCTAGCTTGACATACACCAAAATTGTATATCGCGACGTGACCGTATGACGAACACAAATGACACGTCGTGACATGTAAAACATGACATGCAAATTATGTAAAGCATGATTTGCTCCTTCCTGGCTGCTTCGCATTACATCGATTCCCACAGTGCGTGGGATCTGCGGGAATTTTTTTTAGCGGACCAGCGGTGAGTAGTGGAATTTGCCCAATTTCTGTGGCACATACCCGTTCATGATGATGATAGTTTTTGTTAATGGACTCCTTGCTGCCAGTTTTAGCAGCTTCGCTGTTAAAAATGGCTTAATGCTGTAGTACACATGTTTCCACACAGATGAAGACACCCATCGAATTCACGGAGGCTACAGGCGCGTAGGAGCACAATTACGCAGTGCATGATTGGCTGAAGGTTCCTGTACGTTTCACAGTGCAGTCTACAGCTTACGAGATCAAGTATATAGTAACTTTGCTCGCGCTTTTGAGACAACGCGTCACCTTTACTAGGAAAAATGTTTTGTAGTCTGCAGCAGTAAAGGCGCCAGGCTTGCAATGAAAAAATGGCTGGCTCTCCTGTAATCGAGAGCCGATGCAAGCAGGCCTACCGGCAAAGCAGATTGGTTGAAGGTTATGTTAGCCACACCTTGTGCGACTTCGCAAGGGCATATCCCACCAAACTACACACTGTGCACTAGTGCACGCGTACGCCACTGTTTGATGTAACTGTGCGAGCCAGGGCTTTGCATTGCCTGTGCACCCTGCTGGCACGACGCGACGGCAGGCTAGTTAGGCTTCGCTGTTACTTTCTAACCGGCACCGTGCTCTTACAATTTGAAGACGCTTTCGATAAGATTCACCCACAGCGCAAGAGAGTGCTAGCAACTCCTTTCGCGAGAGTAAACGCTTGTCCCATATTTCACTCGCTTTTCAGGAGTGCTGGGAAATCTCTGCTACACAGAGTACGTACAATCTCTCGACAGAGTTCTAGTACTTTGCGTCTCTAATAGTCATATCGTGGTTTTGGGGCGTTAAACTCCATCAATCATTATAATTATTGCAGTTCTGGTACTCAGGCTTAACGAGGATGAATAAGCGCCCTCGGCAGAGTGAAGTCACGCTTCTGAAATGGAGTAAATCTACTCTCTGCAAGAGTTACGCTACTCCCTCACAGAGTTTTACAACGCTGCATGGTTGGTCTAGGGTACATGGACTGCTTCCAAAAGTAGAGTCGCTCTGTTGCAACTACTAACGTCAAAACAGAAAACGGAAAACCATTGGGAGTTTTCTACAATGTAACAGTGAACGTGCTCAGAGTACATGAAGCTCACCTCACATACACACAACACATACACGATTATGCGCAACATAGCAACACTGCACATATACCGCTGGCGCTACAGACACGCGGTAACCAGTATATATATATTCATGACGGGTTTCCCCACTTCCAGTGCTGGTGGAAATAAGCTCTGCTATGAGTATGCAAATATGCACGGAATACGCGTAAGTATCTGATGATCCTTGGGGACACCTTTGGCGCATCGAACTTTTCCTGTAAAACCGCATAAATTTTAAATATCAGCTGGCACTCGATCATATTGGCTCATTGCGGTACAGCCGCTCATGCCAAGTCAGAGTTGCAGCTATGCTCTGACAAATACTCTTTCGACGGTCGTTTAGTGGGGCTAGCTGATGCATATTTTACGAGGTTACGATCTGGCGTCCGATCCCACATGCGAAATCCGCGGCATGTACGCCAGAAAAACAAAGGCGGTCGACATAACCACAGCGCAAACGCATCTATGGCTTTTCTAGCACTTTTGCTTAGCTGGGCTTCCTTTTAACGGAACAGTAAAAAGCTTTCGACGATAAAATGCGTACGCTTCAACCTCCGCGAGCTACTTGCGCCGAGATCGGGCGCACTCAATAAGTCAATACGACCTGTACGACTCCCAGTGGAGGTATACGCCTAGCATGAGTGTGCAGTAGAGCTTTGGTATTGGTTAACCTGAATGAAGCATTTTTGCTTGCGTATGATATCCGTGAAAGAAGTGATGGGCATCGCTGCTACACGCTTTCAGCAAAAGCACCCAGGCCGGCACCGAAAGCCGCCGGGCGCACTGGCGCGAACTTCGCTGACAAGACTTGTCAATTAGTGCGTCTTGTTGAACTAACTTTCTTGCACGTTCAGTTTGGTTTTTGCAGATCGGTTATGTGTATACTGGTATATTGTCACGTGGTCGTGACTTTGACGACGGCAGCAGTCGGCGTGTAATTGATGAAACTCTTTATTTGGCCGAACTTGTGGCCGGGAAACGGAAAGTTATACTACAGCAATACACACTGTACAATGATAGCGGCAAACAAAGCGACGGCCGTCGATAAACTTATCATCGCTGGGACAAGGTCTCATTACATCGGTCGCGAAACTTGGAACGAGAAGTGGTCGGAGACCTGTTGCCAAAGATATCAACGCCCGCCGTAGGATTAAAGCGCGACTAGGTGAGGAGGGGACAAATAACGAAAAGCGAAAATTCAAAGGAATTTTTCTTTCGAATGCTCCTATTTTTAGATATGCCAAAGTAAACTAAATATATTTTGCGGCTTATCTGCCACTTGGCCTCTTTATTATATTTTTTCCGTTGAGCGCCGTAAATGCGGGGTGTATGCGCGCAGTCTGGTACGTGGCAGGTGGGCTTGCGTTTAGTTCGGCGCATCATTGGGTTCACGAGGCATCACTCACTTTTGCGCGGTGGTTTAATGCGTATCTTCCGCAGTTTAATAATTTTATGTGTTGGTTACTGTCATGACACTTCACAGAAGCTGAACTAGCTCACGGAATGTGTAGATAACCGCTCCTGTGACTGCAGACTGCTTTCGCTGGCACTCGGCCGCCGGCGTGCCCCCCACCTTTCGTGATGAAATCTAAGGTTGCCACAGTGATACTTTCGAGGAGGCTACTGTTTTGTTCCAGTAGTTTTCCTCGATTGGGCAACGTGAGTTTTCGAGGTATTGTGCTGTTGCGCTCGTGAGAACTCGCATCATAATTTTTTGATCTGCAAAGTATTTTGGTGTATATTGCAAGTACACTATTTGACTAATGAAAAAAGTTCGCTTCCCAAATTTTTTTATCTTCCTTTTCACTCGTACACCCGAATGGCGAGCCATAAGTACGCAATAAAATCGTGTTGTTATCGAACAGAAGTAAAAGGTCTGTAATGAGGAAAAATTTCAATTTCGCGTTATCTGGTGCAAATTTGCGACGTCGCGACCGCTTCTGGCTGTGACGTCATATTTTTTTTTCTTTGCTTACTGTTAGTTATTCCCGCGATAAGTAGATGGTGACGGTAGCAACGAGCCGCCAACTACTTGATACATAGGCTTCCATGGAAGTTACGCTACCAGTTTACAGGTACCTTGGTTGGGACGCGCGGTCTTTCATACGTGAAAATTCTTTGACGAAGCGTCGGTAGTAGGCGTACAAGCCGTGAAATCGGCTTACGGACTTCTTGACGGTGGGCGGCGAGAAGGCAGTGATAGCAGCTGTTTTCCGCGGGTCGGGGCGAACACCAGACATGGTCATGTTATGTCCCAACACTCACAGCCCTAAGAGAGTGCTAGCGACTCCTTTGCGGGAGTAAACGCTTGTCCCATATTTCACTATCTTTTCAGGAGTGCTCAGAACTCTCTGCTACACAGAGTAGGCGCACTCTCCCGACAGAGTTCTGGTACTCTGGCTGAGCGAGAGTGAACAAGCTCTCTTGCCAGAGTAAAGTCACACTTCTGAAATGGAGTGCATAAACTCTCTGCGGGAGTTACGCTACTCTCTCACAGAATTTTATAGTCTGGTCTGGCTAGAGTGCATCACCTCCCCCCCAAGAGTAGAATCAGTCTTTCTGCTAGGACTAATGTAAAAAATAATAATAATTGTCGTGCATTTTATACAATCTAACAGTGAACAGGCTGATATTTTTGAAGCTTAAGTCACATGTACGGGACAGGTCGGCACACACATTACAATCGTACACAACACAGCAACACTGAACATATAGCGCTCGCGCTACGGATACGTACAGCAACCGGTATATACACCCATGATGTCTTGCCCCCCCCTTCTGGTGCCGGTGGTGCAACATCTCTATTGTGCGTATTTAAAGACAAACATACACCAAGCCCGTGTAAGTATCTGGTGATCGTTAGGATCACTGTAGGCTCGTCTGCCTTTTACTATAAAACTACATAACATTCAACGCCATTTTCGTTATTAAATTTCAATTATCAGCTGGCATTCTGCCATATCGGCTCAATGTGGTTCAGCCGCTTATGCCCAAGTCTGGGAGCTGTAGCTACGCGCTTGCAAATATAGTTGGGACGATCTTTCAGCAGGGCTGGCCGAGGAATAATCTACGAACGTTACGATCCGGCGTCCGATCCGGCTACCGGTGCTGCGGCATGTACTACAAGTACGCCAGAAAAACAACGCCGGTCGGCAAAACCACCACTCAAGCGCATCTCTGGCAATCCTTACTGTTTTGCTTACCTTGGCTACACTTTAATGGAATAGTGAGAGGCTTGAGAAGTGCGCAGACCTCAACCTTCGCGAGCCACTTGCGCCGAGATCCGGCCAACCAAATACGACCCGTACGAGTACGACTCCCAGCGAAGGTAGGCCTAGAGTACCGGCCGAGTCTGTCTACATGTCATCGGCGCTTCTGGGCTTAATCATACGCGATTCCTGATATGTCGTGTGCCTGCGCGATAAGGCTTGGCCGCGTGTCTCGCGCCACGGCCACGCTCGGATTGCGTTATCAGATTTCTGTGCTTAAATAGCGCCGGCATTGTAGCTGGCGCGGGCATTTCCTTGTTGTACATTGTCGCGGGCAGTTCGCCCGTCGTTTTAAGTTGCTGGCATAATAAAGCCTCAGTTTCCGCTCGCCGTTCGTTTGGCTGCTCTTCCGTCAGACACGACATAGAGTGGCGACGAAGATAGGATCTACAAGCATGGAAGAAGCTGCGGCTTGGTAGCAACTGGAACCCGCTGGTGGATTACGCGGACGTGAAGCAGCCGCTGGGGACGACATGGCCAAGGCGACCGACCAAGGCGACGGGGCCAAGGCGAAGGCAACCGCAAGTTTTCAGCTGGGGCAAGTAGAGCCATTTGATAACTCGACAAGCGATTGGATTAGTTACGAGGAGCGTGTGCAGGCTTATCTTCGAGCCAATGATGTCCCCGATGAACGGAAGGTTGACGCGTTCATCAGCATAGTAGGTCCGCAGACTTATTCGCTTCTCAAGTCGCTTACCGCCCCAGCAAAGCCGTCCTCACATTCTCTGGAAAGCTTGTGCGAGCTGCTCCGTAAACATTTCTCCCCTGAACGGTCAGTCATAGGCGAGCGAGCGAAGTTTCATCGTCGAATGCAGAAGGAACATGAAACAATATCGCAGTACGTGGCAGAGTTACGGGCGCTGGCCCAAACGTGCGAGTTCGGTGCGTTTCTCGACGAGTCACTCAGAGACAGATTTCTTTGCGGTTTACTGCGAGTCGACATTCACAGACACTTATTTTCGGAGGACAAGCAACTCACGTTTCAACGAGCTCTTGATCGTGCTACAGCCTTGGAAGCTGCGCTTGTTAACGCTACAGCTACTCATTCGAAGCCCGGTAGCGAGTTCGAAGTTCATCAGTTGCCGACCAAGGCAACAACGAAATGCTTCCGCTGTAATTCGAGCCACAAGGCCAGTACATGTCCGCACATTAACGCAACTTGTTTTTCCTGTAACAAGAAACGGCATATTCAGAAAGCGTGCCGGCGTCGGCAGCAGCCTAAGGGGAAGCGAACAGCCTCGCACGTTCGAGTATTGCAGCCGTTGGAACCGCCCCTTCGAAGCGTGGTGGCCAGAGAGGTAGAAACAGGAGAGCCTACTATGCTTAGCGTAGTTGTAGAAGGGAGTCCTTTGCAAATGGAGCTCGACACAGGAGCCGCCGTCTCGGTAATATCCCTCGGTCAATTCCGTTCATTTTTTCCGTCAGTACCGCTTAGGAGGACTAGCCTGAAGCTCAGGACCTATACTGGGGAACCGGTGAAGCCATGTGGTGTTGCGTTTCTACAAGTTGAGCACAACGATCAGTGCCAGCGGTTACCGCTATACGTGCTTCCTCAAAGTGGTCCAGCATTGTTTGGGCGCAACTGGCTTCAGCAAATTCGCGTAGACTGGAAGCAAGTCCGCGGGCTAAAACAGTTGTCTGAACCATCGCTAAGCGCGGAACCTCCCCCTGAGTTACCAAGCTTGCTTGACAAATATAAGGATGTTTTCACAAACGAGCTAGGAACCATCCGATGCGAGAAAGCAACCCTCATTTTCAAAGAAGGCAAGACACCCAAATTTTTCAAAGCTCGCAGTGTGCCATTTTCTCTAAAAGCACCAGTGGAGGAGGAGCTGTCGAGACAGGTACAGATGGGCGTGTTGGTGCCAGTAGCAAGTACTGAGTACGCCACTCCGGTTGTGCCAGTCGTGAAGCGCGACGGGTCGATAAGAGTATGCGGAGATTACAAGCTGACGCTCAACCCCATACTCGACGTAGAACATTACCCGTTGCCTAAGCCCGATGAGTTGTTTGCAGCCCTAGCTGGGGGACACCAATTTTCCCAAATTGATCTCAACAGGGCGTACCAACAGGTGGAAATGGACCCGCTGTCAAAACAGTACCTGACGCTCAACACACACAAGGAACTTTACGCCGTAAATCGTCTGCCTTTCGGGATCGCGTCTGCACCCGCAATTTTCCAGAAGATCATGGATAACGTTTTGAAAGGGCTGAACTTTGTGTTTTGCTATATCGACGACATCTTGATTACGGGCCGCTCAAGAGAAGAGCATCTGCAAAACCTTGATGCAGTTTTGAAAAGGCTGTCAGAACGAGGCTTGCGCGTAAAGCCAACGAAGTGCGAATTTTTTTGCGACGAGCTGACTTATTTGGGCCATGTAATCAACAGGCACGGCATCCATCCAACAGACGAGAAATTGGCCGCGATAGCCAAGGCACCGGCGCCAGCCGATAAACATCAGCTTCAGTCACTGCTTGGTCTTACCAATTACTACGGAAAGTTTGTTCCAAACTTATCCACTGTTCTCTCTCCCTTAAACAGGCTCCTGCAAAAAGACGTAGACTGGGACTGGAATGAAGAGTGCAATCGCGCCTTTCAGCACATCAAGCAGCTGCTTTCAGCTGCTCCCATCTTGGCGCACTATAATCCAGGCCTACCCCTACAGTTATCTTGTGATGCGTCCGCTTATGGGATAGGTGCAGTTTTGTCACACGTATTCCCGAACGGTCAGATCAGGCCAGTAGCCTATGCCTCGCGCACCCTGAGCCAAGCTGAGAAGGGCTATAGCCAGCTAGAAAAGCAAGCGCTAGCGCTTGTATTCGGTGTAAAAAAGTTTCATTACTACCTGTATGCAAGGCATTTTGTTCTGCTCACGGACCACAAGCCATTGGCTACAATTTTTGGTCCTAAAACGGGCATACCACCAATTGCCGCCGCAAGACTACAACGATGGGCAGTTGGTTTGTCCGCCTATTCCTTTTCACTAAAGTTCCGGCCTTCTGCGCAGAACGTTGACGCAGATTGTTTATCAAGGCTGCCAGTCGCGCAGCCGACTGTCGAAGATCAGGAAGAATCGTTTTATGACCTTCGCTTTGACACTATGCCGGTCAACAGCCATGACATAGCTCGCGAAACTTCACGTGATGCTACACTGCGTACAGTGACGCAGTACATTCTCTCAGGCTGGCCGCGCAGTGTCCCTGACGAAATCAAACCTTTTTTCCATAGACGACTGGAACTGTCTATACATCGAGGATGCATTATGCTTGGGATGCGCGTACTCATTTCAAACAAATTTCGCGCGTTCATCTTAGACGAGTTGCACCAAGGTCATCCAGGTGTTGTGTGCACCAAAGAATTAGCAAGGAGCTATGTTTGGTGGCCTACCATCGATAATGATATTGAGCGCTTCACCGCATCTTGTGCGGCGTGCGGATCCAATCGCAATTTGCCACCTAAAGCGCCTTTGCATCCTTGGGCCTGGCCTACGCGCCTTTGGCAGCGACTGCATGTAGACTTTGCCGGCCCAATAAGCGCAGTGATGTACCTGGTAGTGGTGGATGCTCATTCAGAATGGCCAGAAGTGTTTCCGATGCGCACAACCACCACTGAAGCAACCATTTCATGCTTACATGAACTATTTTGTAGATTCGGATTCCCCGAAACTTTGGTGTCGGACAACGGCACTCAGTTTACTTCTGCAGATTTCCAGGAGTACCTGCAGCGAGTAGGAACCCGGCACGTGCGAACAGCTCCTTACTATCCGAGCAGCAACGGTCTGGCAGAACGTTTCATCCAGACGCTCAAGGCCGCACTTCGCAAGTCCAGCCGTTCCACGTCGCCGTCGGATCTCGCAGACTTCCTCCTGGCGTACCGCAACACTCCGCAAGCAACTACGGCAGAGGCACCCTCGTTTTGCTGTTGGGGAGGCGCCTCAGAACAAGACTGGACCTCGTGAGGCCTTCGGTGAACGACACAGTCGCCCACAAGCAGTTCCGGGAAGTCAGTCGCCATAGACGTCACGAGAGCACGTTCCGCGAAGGTGACCTCGTGCGTGTTCGCAACTTCCGCCGTGGGCCGAGGTGGTTCAGTGCTACCGTGCTTTCTCGCACCGGCCCAGTGTCCTATCGTGTGAGTGTCGTGACTCCTCGTGGTGTGTGCGAGTGGGTGCGTCACCGGAATCATAGTGCGTGCCCCGGACTCGGACGACTTGGTGATTACCGACGCAGACTTTCGCGTCGAGGCCCCCGTGACGGTGAACACCAGCCCTACTAGCACGACCGAACTGGTAGAGCAACTATCGGCTGCTAATCAGGCCGCCGAGCAAGGCCGCCGGTATCCGCAGCGTCAGCGCCGAGCTCCCGACCGCTACGGCACATAGACCCCCCCCCCCTTGGGACTCTAAGCAAGTGGAGGGGAGATGATATGTCGTGTGCCTGCGCGAGAAGGCTTGGCCGCGTGTCTCGCGCCACGGCCACGCTCGGATTGCGTTATCAGATTGCTGTGCTTAAATAGCGCCGGCATTGTAGCTGGCGCGGGCATTTCCTTGTTGTACAGGGTCGTCCACTCTTAGTACGAACACCGCTCCGCGGGGCGCCAGCACTAGCGGTGCGGCCGCGCATCGAAGCTTATCGGCACCGGCGCACAAGAGCTTGGAGGCAGGGCTTCGTTTCGATTAAAAGAGCGGGAGCGTGCCGCGCCTGTTTTGCCGTGAAGCGAACTTAATGCACCTGTAGCCACGCGGCGCGGTGTTCGTACTAAGAGTGGACGACCCTGTACATTGTCGCGGGCAGATCGCCCGTCGTTTTAAGTTGCTGGCATAATAAAGCCTCAGTTTCCGCTCGCCGTTCGTTTGGCTGCTCTTCCGTCAGACACGACAATTCCGATTAGTAATAATGACTGTACAGTAGAGCTTTGGCATCGGTTAACCTGACTGAACCATTGCTTCTTGCGTACGGTGTCCGCACAAGGAGCGATGAGCGTCGATGCGACGCACTTTCAGCCAGTGCGCACAGGCCGCCGCAGATTTCCATTTTACGAAGACGCAAAGTTTAGTTGGAAAAGGCAATCACGTCTGTGTTCAGAATGCGACCCGTGAAGCGAAACGGCGTGTTTTGTTTTTATCAGTTTGTTTACGGTGTATTCAGCGCGGTGAGACGTGGCGTGGTGGTAGAGCTAGTACTCGCTTGGTAATCGGGAGGTGGCGAGGTTGAATTCTGCTGGCGGAGTCTTTTTTTTCTTTTTTGTAAGGCATTTTTTTTACGAATGTCTCGAGTGTCTACGTCACTCTAGTGGCAATTAGCCTGTGCCATAAACTAATTTTTGGCGACGAGTTGGAAGTTGCCGCTGTTCCTTGCTTCGAAGGTGCCGCTGTTGGCGTTTTGGGAATAAAACGGTCACAATCACAAAACCATACTTTTGTTATCACTAAAAGTTATTCAACTAACTTGACGCAATAAACTTGCATCTGTGGCGTCTACGCTCAAAGGCGTATGGTTACGAGACAGTTGTATTGATTTGAGGCGTCGCGATGGTGAGATGCAGGCGCTACATTGTATACTTCGTCCGCTACGGGCGGAGTGCCAGACCCCATTCACGCCGCATCGGCACGAGAGTTGCATAGATTGGGAACTCCACCTGAGTAGCACAGCGTTCGCAGCCTCTTTTAATCTTCCTTCAAGGAAAGAGTACGTTCGGCGGCTGACTCTGCACTACTCCCCCACGGAGTTAAAGAACTCTGGCGAGAGTAATGCAGTTGCCCTGCTCTTCAAGTACTCCCTCTAGTTCTGTGGGTGAAGAATAGGAGCTCCTCGTACGCGAAGCGGCACTTTTCTAGCTTCAGGGTGACTCCGGAGGTCTTGATTGTTTGAAGTGCAGCTTCAAGGCGCCGGAGGTGTTCGCTGAAGTTTGAGGAAAACACAACGACGTCGTCTAAGTACACAAGGAAAGTCTGCCGCTTCAAGCCGGCCAGTACTGTATCCATAACGCGTTGGAAAGTCGCGGGTGCCGAGCAAAGACCAAAAGGCATGACCCTGAACTCAAACAGGCCGTCTGATGTTATACAGGAACTCCTTCCTTGATCTCTCTCGTCGACTTCGATTTGCCAGTAGCCGGCCTTCAACTCCATCTACGAAAAGTACCTCGCGTTGTGGAGTCCTCCCAGGGCATCGTCTACCTGTGGGAGAGGGTACACGTCAATCTTCGTGATTTTGTTCAGGTGGCGATAGTTGGCGCAAAAACACAGGGTTCCGTCCTTCTTCTTCACCAAACTATGGGAGACACCCACGGACTCTTGGACGGCTGGATTATGTCGTTGCATAGCATTTCGTCGAGTTCTATAAACGTTGGTACCAATGTCGTGGTGCCTGTATTCGTGGCTGAAGTTTGTCAGCATATCTTTGCCATCTCGCAACTCGGCGTTGCTTCTTGCGACGCAAATCTGACGGTTCAGAAGCAGGGCCTAGTCGCCCTCGATGACGCCTTCAAAGTTTACGGATTTTTCGGTGCCAACAGAAATTATGGCGCTGGAGGGAGATGAAATGGTGGCCTGCTCTTCTATCACATTGAATGCGTGATTACTTAGCGTCGTAGGGGACGGCAGACCGTTTTCTGAGGTTAGTGTTATTAACTCAGACCTCAGGTCAATGACGGCATCGTGTTGACATAGGAATTGCATCCCAAGAATCACAACCCTAAAGCAATGTGGTTGGATTGCAAAGCTCACAGGATAAGTTTGGTTATTGATGCCGACTCTTCCTATGCAGACTCCAGCCGGCTATATTAGATGGCCCCCCGCGGTCCGGATTTAGAGCCTTCCCAAGGATTCTTAAATTTCTTCATCTTCGCGGCGAACGGCCCACTGACGACAATATATTCAGCCCCTGCGTCGACGAGAGCGGTGACATTGTGACCGTCGATGAGAACGTCGAGGTCGCTAGTTCGTCGTCTTTCGGTGCGGTTGGGTCACGGCGTCGGATCAAGGCTGCGTCGGTTTGTTCTGCTGCTTCCTTACTGCGTCGGCAGGTCTTCTTCAGTCCACAAGGTTTCGTCGGCAGGGCTCTGTCTGCTTCACGTCGTGTTCTTACGGTTTCGTTCCGATGTCGTCGTCGGCGATGGAGATACAGCAACCGCACCTCCATCGGTTGCTGCCCTTAGTTTTCCGGATAATGGCCTGCGGAACGGCCCCGTGTAGGGCCGGTGTACTGGCGGCGCTGCGGTGGCGTGTAGTGGCCTGGCGACGGCGATCGGAAAGGTTGTCGAGGTGTCCACTGCGCTCCGCTGATGTAGTTGGCGATGTCGCGAGGTCGTTTACCTGGCTGCGGACGCGGCGCGTTCACGGCGAACCCAGGCCGGCCCATTTCGCGATACTGGCAGCGACGGTACGTGCGGCTGGCTTCTCCGCAGTGGTGGTAGAGTGGGTGGTTGTCGGGGGCACGCCCAACGTCAGTCATTCTCTGTGCGTAGCGCCGGTCGATAGGCCGGGGGGATGGCGTCTGTAGGGTCGACGGTGGTGTCTGGCGGTGGTACTGTGACGGTACGGTGTCTTGACGTGGGCGCGAAGGGGGGAACGTAGCGTCGGGATGCAGCAACGTAGCTGATGGCTTGCGGCTGATGCTGTAGAGGTTCAGGGGTACCAAGCGACCGCTGGATTTGTTCTGGGACGATGTTATCCATCGAGGCCACGTGAGGTTGGGTCGACAAGAACATTCTTCGCAGCTCTTCGTGCGCTGTCGCCATTATGCTCTCGCGCAGATAATCTGAGCAGAGTAAGTGAACCTCTGCGTACCCTGACGTCGAGCGGCGATTGAATGGTCGGGTGCGCACCTCTAGCGTGTTTCCAATTGTCGCTTCGGAGATAAATTCCTGTACATTGTTTGGTGGATTCCGCATCAGTCACGCGAAGAGCTCTTGCTTTACTCATCGCATGAGGACGCGTACTTTTTTTTTACTTCGGGCATTTCGGGCGCAGCGTGGTGGAAGAGTCTGGTCATTTCTTCAGTGAAAAGTGTCACTTTCTCATTTGGCAGCTGGGCACGAGTGTCGAGACGGGCCTCAGCCCTCTCCTTGCGGTTGGCGCTCGCGAAGGTGGCCAAGAACCTGGAGCGGAAAATGTCCCACGTTGACAGGGTTGACTTTTGGTCCTCGTACGAGGTCCTAGCGGCGTCTTCCAAGGTGAAATAGACGTGTCGTCGTGGCTCCAGTGGCTGAAAACGGCGACCCGGTCGTATGCTTCCAACCAGCCTTCCAGGTCTTTGAGTGATGAACCGCCGAAAGTTGGCGGCTCCCTGGGTCGCCGGAGCATAACCGGTGCAGCATATTCAGGGACTGTCATCGTCGCTGTGGTCGAGGCCAGCGTCTTGGTTGGCCGGGTCTATTCAGGTAGACGCCCCTATTCTAGCGGTAGACTTTGTTGCCTGCGGCTTGCTCGCTGCTCGGCGTTGGCGTCGAGGTCTTCTTTGCCACTTGGGCTGGTTTAACGACCTGACAGGGGCGTGCGGAACATCAACGAACAGCACCTCCACCAGATGTCACGTGGTCGTGACGTTAACGAAGGCAGCAGTTGGCGTGTCGAAGATGAAACTCTTTATTTGGCCGAATTTGTGGCCGGGAAAGGGAAAGTGAGACTACAGCAATATACACTGTACAATTATAGCGGCGAACAAAGCGTCGGTCGTCGATAAACTGATCATCGTTGAGACGCCCCGTCTTTTACACACCACGCATCGAACTTTCCAGCCTTATCACTGGTGGTTGCGCAAGCTCTGGAATAAGCTTGATTGGGTGAAATAAGCTTTACTGGAATAAACTAACTCTTTTGGGACGTGAGACCCCAGATATTATTATTATTATTATTATTATTATTATTATTATTATTATTATTATTATTATTATTATTATTCGCGTCTTTCGCACAATCTTAACAAAACGATCTACTACACTCGTGAAGCTTCTCGAACAATGAGGCGTGGTCTGCGCCGAGCATTGGGATACAGCAACCGGATACAGCAAAATTGAAACGAGAAACGCGCGTGGAAATATCGTCGATTGCGCGAGAAAATACACGTTATTCAATGTCATTCGTGGTCGGCAGCAGTTCCTGTGTTATGAAGACGCGAATTTTCTTTCGAATGTACGATCGCGTCTATCTTCAGTATACGACCGCTAAAGACGAAGCCGAACGGTGAGCTTTCTCTTCACTTGTGTTTTCGCAGTAAACCGGCGTGTTGCAGCGTGGCGTAGTGGTAGAGACACCGACTGAGGATGTGAAGGTGGCAGATTCGAATCTTCCACATAAACATTTTTTTCCTTCTTTATTTTTATTGCAGTAACGCGTTTTTGGCCTACCTTATTCCAGTGTCAATTATTTTTTGTCGTAAACGAAGTTACGGCGATGCGCTAGAAAATGCCTCTGTTCGCGGCTTCGAAGCTGCCGCTGCTGGTGTTTCAGCAACGAAAGGGTCATGGTCACAAATGTTTTTTTTTTTTTTGTTATCACAGAAAATTGTCCCATTAACTTGCACACTAAGTGAATTCGTGGCGTCTACGCTGGGAGGATTATGACTAAGAGATATCACTGTGCGGCTTCGGCCAGAAGCTCATGCTGGTTTGTACTCTGTCTGCGTGGGAGGTAGTTCCCGATCCTGCTCACGCAACGTCGGTGTGGGAGTTGCGTGGAGCGGGAGCTCAAAATGAGTATCAGAGAGTTCGCAGTCTCTTTTTCTTCTGCCTTCCAGGAAAGAGTAATCTCCACGGCTCCCCCCACGGAGTTAAATAACTCTGGCGAGAGTAATGCGGTTGCTCTGCTCTTCCAGTACTCCCTCTACATCTCTGTGAGTGTTCCTCTTTTTGATGTTATGAAAAATCATTTCGAAACATTCATCGGCTTCTTAGTTGTGGGATCGGACACTTTCTATTTAATCGAAAACAGTTCGGAAGTCTTATATACACATCATCTGTTTCACATCATCTGTTTGCACCGTTCTGACTGGTGCACCCCAATGCAATGTGTTTGGGCTGCTCTTATACTTAAGCTGCATTAATGACCACTAATGACTGAAGCTAAATAAATGCTATCTACGGTAACCTCGCTAATACGTCCTTTTCATAGGTTATTGTGTCCTGTACTGCCCTGCTATCAATCGCCCTGACGTCTCTTTCCTGCAAAAGGATCACTTTCATAATCAGTACAGCTACACTCCATGGCTCCCGTCCGTGAACATTATTGGCACTGTACACATTTCATATAATCTCCGACCTTACGACATCATTCAACGTAGATGATTGGTGAGTGCACTATATATAGCATGGATTCCTTAAAAGGGGCCCTGCACCCTAAATTACGCATCTCGTCTTTATCGACCGTTTGCTTGATATGGGTCTCGGTGAGTGCTGTGGCGCCAGTCCAAATGGCGAGGAAAAATCGTTTGAGAGTTTAATTTGTTGCCGAAATTGGTTTCTGCGCCGTCTACAGCGTTGTACATGAACGATTTCCGCTGCCGCAAGAGAGGTATCGGTCAGTCAATGATGTTAACATTCATTGGCAGAAAGAGTATATTGCGCTTGCTTGCGATGTACTCATTGTGAGGAATTGACAAGTTTTGAAGTGCTTAATACCTGTTTGATGAAAAAAATCCGTAAACAGGGGTTGTGTCCTCAAGCCGACGTTTCGACAAGTGGACTTGTCTTCTTCAGGGCTAGAACTGATTCAGTTCTAACCTTGAAGTTCTAGCCTTGAAGTTCTAGATTCAGTTCTAGCCTAGAAATCAGTTCTAACCTTGAAGAAGACAAGTCCACTTGCCGAAACGTCGGCTCGAGCACAGAACCCCTGTGTACGGATTTTTTTCATCGCAAGCTTCCATCTTCCCCTTCCAGCCGTATTTTGGATTAATACTGGTTTGAGGTACCAAAAAACCGCCAGGCCTGCGCGGAACGCGCAGCACAGCTACAGCGAAAGCTGGGAGAGCGGCCTTTTTAGAGCCTTTTTAAAACACTCTTGGGGCAACTACCACAAGCCACTTGCATGGTACCCACTACGCCATAAATCATCATAATTTTTGTGTAGTGGGGAAGCGTCTACTATGCCATTATTCGTCATTCTTCAGAAAAGCGCGGTACCCGCTACACTCTTGTAACGCATTATGTGCACTTTGTTGATGCTGTGGCTGACGACGATGAAGAATTTTGCCTGAAGCTTTTGTAATGGGTTGGAGCATTGAACGCCCCACTCGGAACGCAATTCGCATTGCGTAACGCCTGGTTCTTACTTCACTGTTTTAAAACGCTTTACAACACACGTTAACGCGATTCCTTACCCGACACGAAGCCTGCATAGGGTCAGTTTGCACGGCAGTTTCGCGCAGTGGCGTAGCTTTTAAAAAATATTTTAACATTAATTCACATAGGATACGTTACCTTCTTCCAACGTCCCTTGATGAAGTGTCCTTTGACATGTTTTTCCTTATGGGACTGCACTGTGGAAAAAGCGCATGCAAGACCATAATGCAGAACCAATCACTGCTTCAAGTATGCATTTCATGCCTATGGCTCTCCATCTAAAGGACATTTACGAAGAACTTGACATCATACCAGACTGGCACTCCATCTTGATGAGGTGCTCATCCTTACCAGCCTCCCTGTGTGACAAGCTTTGAATAACTTTTCCTGTTTCTCTGGACTTGCACAGTATATATGTATGCAAGCTTATGAATGCTTGTGCAGTGCTTGTGCGATTATTGTCGCTGGGTTAATGCATCACTACATCATAGCGTTTGCGATAATTTCAAATACGCATAATAAATACCATGAAAGAAAAAAGAAGTGGTGTAGCTCAGTGGTAGAGTGCTGGGCTGCCACGCAGAAGACCCGGGTTCGATTCCCATTCTGTCATAGGTGTTTTTTATTCATTTAGTTTTTTTTTATTTCGTGCGATATTGGTTACGGACACCGGCGGCGGCGGCGGCGGACAACTACGGCGCAGGAACGACCCTTGTTGTGATCTCATAACAGCTTTCGCTGTAAAAGACACCAATTTGTGAATCAGTTTCAATTTTTAGGGGCGAAGCTCCTTAGGGCATAGGCTAGTCCCGCGTCGTTGTCGTAGCCACCCCTGTGCGATGACGATGACGCTGCCATCACGGCACAGCACATGGAATGTACCCACTATGCGTCATAACGATGACGCTTATCACGATGAAGAATAAGCGTGTCCCGTTACCCTACTGGTGGGTGACTTCAACGTTGACATCACTAAAAACAGTTGGCTCATACAACACATGGCATCGCGATATGGTCTCACATGCATATCGTTTGACCACATGCAACCAACCACCATCCGAGGTATCTGCATCGATCTCGTCTTTGCAAACTTTCCACTACGACCCATCCAGGAACCGCTCTCCCTCCATTTCACCGACCATAAAGCCGTTATAATGAAGGGGAAACGGAAGCAACGACTTATGTAAACGGTAACCACGACCAACGAAGAAACGAAAACAAAACAGAAAATCACGGCTAACGAATAAAATATAAATTTCTTGTATATATACACACAGTGTTTGTCACGTCTTTGATGATGTACTGGGCGAATTTCACGGAAGATTCACCGTTTACCGATGAACCTCCGGAGCTTCGGCCACTCATCTTCATTCACTCCGTGGATATGCTGTGATTTTATTGTGACAGTCTGACATCACTCGGAACAGCAGCGCAAAAAATACACAAGGGACGACAGAGCAGACGGGACACAGCGCTAACTAACAACTCAGTGTTTATTGCAGGTGATCGCATATATATGCACATGACACTGCGCGAAAGGAAAAGGAGGAGGCGAGGTGGGGGGAAGGGAGCACACAAGACAATCGACCCAGCAAATCATACAAGCGGCTGACGCGACAAAAATAGCATTTCTTTTTCTGATAGACAGATTGAAGGGCAGCTTACCGCATCTCTATGTTTTATCTCTGCCGCTTCAATAATTTCCCGCGTTAGTTGGTCCGAATTTCTGGCTAGTGAATGCGCGCGGTTGAACAGTGGCTTGCAACCGCAACGCGCACAATGCGCAGCGAGGTGGCCTGACAAGGCGAGTTTTTCCACGTTGTACCTATGCTCTCGCAAACGATCATTCACGCATCGGCCTGTCTGGCCCACATATTCTTGGCCACACGTGAGCGGGATAGAATATACTACTCCCTCTACACAGGAGACAAACGGCTCGCGGTGCTTCTTGTTGCACCCGCGTGGCTTGCGCATGCCCGCGTTCACTCTAGCGCACAAGCTTGATAACTTTAAAGGAGCAGATAGCGCAATGTCAACACCGACACGCTTTGCAATTTTCTTTAGATTGTGACTAATATCGTGAAGGTAGGGCAAGACAACAACTTTCTTTTTTTCTTGCGTCACATGGTCAATGGTATTACCCTCATTTTGCTTGTGTTTTCTCAGCATGCTACCTGCTACAGCGGACAGCACATGCAACGGGTAACCCGCGTCTGACAAACGTGCAACTTGGTCATCAAAACTTTTTTATGAATGAAGTGCGGGACAGGACTTCAAAAGGGCATTATTGAAACACATTTTGATAATACCCCGCTTGACCAGTTTTGAATGAGCTGATGAATATGGAAGGATGGGTTTTTTGCCTCTCGGCTCATAACACCAGCATACCTGCTTTTTAACAAAAGTGAGGGTGAGATCTAAAAACCTGATGGACCCGTTAACTGGTGCTTCGAATGTTAAAACAAGAGGCCTGAGGCATTCATTAAAAACAGAGAGAACAGCAGATGTCACGTCGGCATTCGAACCAGAGTCAGATTCTAATAAAACCAGGTAGTCGTCTACATAGCGGAATATTTTTGCTACGCCTAGTCCCACCATTCGAGAGCGCACTAACCGATCCTTATGGGCCAGAAATAAGTCACTTAAATAAGGTGCAATACAAGAGCCTATTGATACTCCAGTTCTTTGAATAAAGTTTGAGTCACCCCAAGAGGCGAACGTCGACGAAAGATAAAACCGAAGAAGTGCTAAGAACTTGTCAGAAGCAAGACCTGCTTCGTTCTGAAACTTCACGACACCATGAGCATCGATGGCTGCTTCCACACACTTGAGGAGTTCATCTTGTGGAATCGAATAATACAAGTCTTTTATATCTAACGAAAATGCTGTGAAGCTTCCGCTAGCATTATCGTTTAAAAATTCTATGGCGTCATGTGAACTGGAAATCAGAAAAGGATCATCGGTAGCCAATATTTTCAGTTTTGCCTGAAGAAAACACGCAACAGATTTTTGCCAGCTACCGCTTTCAGAAACAATTACCCGGAATGGGCAGCCATCCTTATGGGTTTTGGCCGTAAAAAACATATTCAAACTAAGGCCTGTGCTTTTGTCCAGATCCCGACAGAGTGAATCTAAGTCAAGGCTTTTACACAACCTGCGTGCTTCTTTCTTCACCTTTGCTAGGCACACATCATCACGTTTCACAAAAGAAGCGGTTATGGCATCGAGTGCCTTGCAATTGTAATCACCTTTTGTGGGAACCATAAAACCACCCTCTTTATCGGCTTGTAGTAAGGACAAAGAGTTTTTCCGGAGGAAGTTCACTGTGGAATTGAGAGCGTACCTACTGACATTTGGAGGACACCGCGCAAGAACGTCCACACCCTCCGAGATGCAACGTTCGACATCAGCTTCTGGGGCACTGTTGCCTACCCGTCTCACCATGGATGGCGCTCTCGCTCACCATGGCGCTCTCGAATGGTGGGACTAGGCGTAGCAAAAATATTCCGCTATGTAGACGACTACCTGGATTTTATTAGAATCTGACTCTGGTTCGAATGCCGACGTGACATCTGCTGTTCGCTCTGTTTTTAATGAATGCCTCAGGCCTCTTGTTTTAACATTCGAAGCACCAGTTAACGGGTCCATCAGGTTTTTAGATCTCACCCTCACTTTTAGATCTCACCCTCACCCTCGAATGCCGACGTGACATCTGCTGTTCGCTCTGTTTTTAATGAATGCCTCAGGCCTCTTGTTTTAACATTCGAAGCACCAGTTAACGGGTCCATCAGGTTTTTAGATCTCACCCTCACTTTTGTTAAAAAGCAGGTATGCTGGTGTTATGAGCCGAGAGGCAAAAAACCCATCCTTCCATATTCATCAGCTCATTCAAAACTGGTCAAGCGGGGTATTATCAAAATGTGTTTCAATAATGCCCTTTTGAAGTCCTGGCCCGCACTTCATTCAAAAAAGTTTTGATGACCAAGTTGCACGTTTGTCAGACGCGGGTTACCCGTTGCATGTGCTGTCCGCTGTAGCAGGTAGCATGCTGAGAAAACACAAGCAAAATGAGGGTAATACCATTGACCATGTGACGCAAGAAAAAAAGAAAGTTGTTGTCTTGCCCTACCTTCACGATATTAGTCACAATCTAAAGAAAATTGCAAAGCGTGTCGGTGTTGACATTGCGCTATCTGCTCCTTTAAAGTTATCAAGCTTGTGCGCTAGAGTGAACGCGGGCATGCGCAAGCCACGCGGGTGCAACAAGAAGCACCGCGAGCCGTTTGTCTCCTGTGTAGAGGGAGTAGTATATTCTATCCCGCTCACGTGTGGCCAAGAATATGTGGGCCAGACAGGCCGATGCGTGAATGATCGTTTGCGAGAATAGGTACAACGTGGAAAAACTCGCCTTGTCAGGCCACCTCGCTGCGCATTGTGCGCGTTGCGGTTGCAAGCCACTGTTCAACCGCGCGCATTCACTAGCCAGAAATTCGGACCAACTAACGCGGGAAATTATTGAAGCGGCAGAGATAAAACATAGAGATGCGGTAAGCTGCCCTTCAATCTGTCTATCAGAAAAAGAAATGCTATTTTTGTCGCGTCAGCCGCTTGTATGATTTGCTGGGTCGATTGTCTTGTGTGCTCCCTTCCCCCCCACCTCGCCTCCTCCTTTTCCTTTCGCGCAGTGTCATGTGCATATATATGCGATCACCTGCAATAAACACTGAGTTGTTAGTTAGCGCTGTGTCCCGTCTGCTCTGTCGTCCCTTGTGTATTTTTTGCGCTGCTGTTCCGAGTTATGCACTACCAACTAGCCCACCAGTCTGTACTTTTAAGTCTGACATCGGTAGCGCTCTCGAATAGTGAACTGTGCGCGCGCGTTCCTCATTCCACCGCATTAGAGTGCACTAGAATATTCCATGCGAGTTCCCGCAAGGCCCTCCTCGATCTAGTGGCATCAATCTTGGCGGCGTCCATGGAACATTTAGCGTCTTCTCTTAATACGTGACAACGGAAGGCTCGTCGCTTCCTCGTCACCCGCTGCGATGGTCTAGTGGTTACTGTGCTCGACTGCTGACCCGGAGGTCGCGTGATCAATTAAATCCTGGCCGCGGCGGCCGCATTTTCGATGGAGGCGGAAATGCGAGACGCGTGTGCTTAGATTTATTTATTTATTTATTTATTTATTTATTTATTTATTTATTTGACATACCTTACAGGCCCTCGTTAGAGCATAAAGGGGGGGGCATACAGAGAAAAGGAAAAAATGAGAACCTGGATGGTGGTGGATACAACTTTATTAAACGTCCGGCAAGTTTTAACGCGACCCGGGCTTAGGTCTCCCACGGGGGGAACGTCAAGGCCTTGCCTCAACGCCGCCTCACGGGCTTGCTGGACTGCCCACGTTTGCATGCCGAGGTCTGAGCTGCGCAGAGCGGTGGCCCACCTCGACGACAGGGTCTCCGGAGTAACGGCCATCATTCGGATAATTACACTACACTCCCACAACATGTGTTTGAGTGTTGCTGGTCCTTCCTGGCACAATTTGCACGTGTCGTCCTGATGTTTGTCCGGGTATATACGTTTTAGGTGGAACGGGTTAGGAAAGGTGTTCGTCTGGAGCTGCCTCCAGGCGACGGCCAGCCTCCTGTTTAGTTTGGGACTTGGCGGTGGGAATATCCTTCTGGAGTTAAGATATGCTTTTGTGATTTCATTATAGCTAGTGAGCCTATCCCGTTCTGTGCGAGGTGTGTTCGCTATTGTGTGAGAGGCGTGACCCTGTTCGGCGCGGCGGGTCATGTCTCGCGCCGTCAGGTGAGCGACACTAATAGCAAAATAAAACATTGATTACAAAGTAAATGTAGTCACCAATTAAATGCACATCAATGTAAATGTCTATGAAGTGATGCTAGGTGTAGTGAGAGAGTAGTTCCTCGCGGAACGCATTGTTGTTAGTGACTGAAGCTATCACGTCGGGAAGACCATTCCACAGTGAGATTGCTTGTGGCAAAGCAGATAGGTTGATTGCGAGTGTTTTGCCGAAAATACGCATAAGCTGCGCTGATTTCACATGCGTGCTGACATGCGATTCAGTGTGTGTAGAGGGAAAGGAGATGGATTTGTGCAATGAATGTAGCACACCCGTCGGAAAAATAAGTCGGGACAATAACGGAAAGGTGGGCTAGTTGGTTAGGGTTCATGATGAATTATATGGGGCAGCGCTAGAACGAAGACAAGGACGAGAAAATACAGTACAGCGCATGTCCTGTCTTTTCTCGTCCTTGTCTTCGTTCTATCGCTGCCCCATATAAGTCGGGACGCGCGAACGGCGACCACAATCATGCAGATAAAACTGCGTCGCCGCGCCGTCTGACATCTGCCGAAACATAGCAGTGCGCGTGCGCGTCCTTTCACACTCGCAGCGATGTCCTTGTATGCGCTAGCAGCGGAATAGCTGAATAAATGCAGCGTTTTTCGGTAGGGGCGCTTTCTTTGTTCAATCTGTCACGCGCTCAGTTCGACGGGGGCACGGTTGGCGCGAATCGCGCGCTGCTCACTTTACACGATTTATAAGATAACATATGTTGTCTCAGTGAGAAACCGGTGCAACATATGCAGAATTAGTTTCCTTTAGTGCATGTTTTTTTTTAATCAGAAGCACTTCTTTGCGGACTGTAAGCACTTTTGCCTTTCTATCTACGTATCTATCTATCTATCTATCTATCTATCTATCTATCTATCTATCTATCTATCTATCTATCTATCTATCTATCCATCTATGTATCTATCTAGCAGCCTACGTCTGGGGGGCTCTCGTGATCGCCTGCTTAACTTGGGGTAGACCAAAATTTGTATGGGAGGGTAAGAGTTATTGACGAATATGTCTGCCTAGTCATGGTATGAATAACGTGAAAATCTTGTCGCGTACGCCACCAAACCCTTTCCTGCAGACACGTGTGGCACATACCCGTATACTACGGGCCGCGGTATGCGGGTATGCGCCACAAGTGTTCGACAATTTATATCTACAAAGGTACGGCCAGGAGATACATTAGTAATTTAAATGCGAGAGCGTTACGAAAAACTGGCGTCGGCAGCGTTGACCCGACGAATGCAAATAATAAATATCAGGGTCCCAGCAGGAATCGAACACAAGCAATCTGCGTGGCAATCAAGTATTCTACCACAGAACCACGCCAGGTCTCGGAACTGCTTTGGAAAAAGATCTTATGCGAGCGTAATGTTGGTGAAACGTCAATTGCGGTTGCAGTGCTGATTATCTCATTTTATAAACAACATATGTAGTCCTATGAGGCAAGCGTCATGTCGGGTTAACGTCATTTGTATACTTAAGCATGATCCGCTGTAGTTGGTCCACGAAGCACTATCCAGGGCTACCATCCACGCAAGCACAAGTGCTACATATCATCTTACCGCTTCTAGTGTTGGTTATACCCATGTTGCTGTAGGCATCGTTACACAACTGTAAGCAACTGGTTATATGAAACATATGCGACTGTTCAACATATGTCGGTGCGTGCAACACTTGTACATATCTTTAGCGCCATTTCATAACGCTTCGCTCAATAAAAAAAGTTACAACCCAGTCACCTAACCTCCGGATGCTTCGCATAACATCGATTCCCATGGTACTTTTTGAAGCCTACTGAAATGTGAACGAGGGCACCAAAATCAAACAGACGTCGAGCCGAAAGAAAACCGACAGATCCCACGTATTGTGGGAATCAATGTAATGCGAAGCAGCCAGCAAGAAGCAAATCATACTGTACATAATATGCATGTCATGATTTACATTTTAGGACCTGTCATTCATGTTCGTCATACAGTCAAATCGCGCAATACCAATTTTGGTGTATATCAAGCTAGCGAACTGGACGCAAGCGCACCATGAGCTTGGCATGTGAATCGCATTGTAGATTACATGCATGCCGAGATTTTCGTGTCACCACCTGCCCCTAATGTTCGCTATACAGTAACGTCCCGCAATACCAATTTTGGTGTATATCAAGCTAGCGAAACGGCCGTTAGCGCGCCATGAACGTGGCATGCAGGTCATGTCGCACATGACAAGTCATGATTTCTATATTACGACTTGTCATTTATGTTCGTCATACAGTCACGTCACGCAATACCAAATTTGGTGTATATCAAGCTAGCGAAACGGCCATGAGAGTGACAGAGCGTGGCATGCAAGTCATGTCGCTCATGACATGTCATGATTTCCATATTACCACTTGTCATTTATGTTCGTCCTACAGTCACGCCACCCAATACCAAATTTGGTGTATATCAAGCTAGCGAAATGGCCACGAGCGTGGCATGAGCGTGGCATGCAAGTCAAGTCGCACATGACATGTCAGGATTTCCATATTACCACTTGTCATATCATGAAAATCATGACCAACTTGTCATGAAAAGTATGATATACACGCCATGGCCATAGTGCTCCTGAGGCCATTTTCATAACTTGATACATCCCAAAACTGGTAGAATGAGATATTTCTGCATGACCTACATAAATGACAGGTGGTAATATGAAAATCGTGACCTGCATGTCATGTGCTATCGCGCGCAGTCTGAGCTACACCGCGGGAGCGTGTGGCCCAGCGCACTGTAACGTTGTACAGTGGCGCTGATCGTGACATATTTTCGAGTTATCAGGGCAGTGTTTAGCTGTTCCTTTGAGTGCGCATCGCCTTCCCTTGCTTTCACGCTCGCCCAGATTTTGCCATGTCGTGATGTCAGCTTCGAAAATGATAGCTGCCCCGTGGCTTGATACACAAACTTCAAATTTTACTTCAGTAAACCTAAATAAATGGCAAAACTTT
Organism: Rhipicephalus appendiculatus; assembly: GCA_030522465.1. Lineage (NCBI taxonomy): Eukaryota > Metazoa > Arthropoda > Arachnida > Ixodida > Ixodidae > Rhipicephalus > Rhipicephalus appendiculatus. Next base: position 260,113 of record JALIZH010001021.1, on the reverse strand, counting down.
CCTTCAAATTAAAGAAGCCGAGGATGAAAGCAAGCAATTTGGAGTGATGCACGCTCACAGGAACAGCCGAACTCTCTGCCACTAACTCGAAAATATGCCACGATCGGCGCCACTGTACAACCTGCAGCGCATGGAGCCACGCGCTCGCGTGGTGTAGCTCATACTGAGCGCGATAGTACATTATGATGTACATGCCACGCTCATGGCGCGCTGACAGCCATTTCGCTTGCTTGATATACACCAAATTTGGTATTGAGTGACGTGACTGTATGACTAGAATAATTGACAAGAGTTAATATGAAAATCATGACATGTCATGTGCCGCATGATTTGCATGCCACGCTCATGGCACGCTCGCAGCCGTTTCCCTAGATTGATATACACCAAATTTGGTGAGTGACGTGACTGCATGACGTGCATAAATGACAATTGGTAACATGGAAATCATGACATGTCATGTTCGACATGACTTGCATGCCATGCTCATGGCACGCTCGCGGCCGTTTCGCTAGCTTGATATACACCAAAATCGGTATTGCGGGACGTTACTGTATAGCGAAAATTAGGGGCAGGTGGTAACATGAAAATCTTGGGATGCATGTCATCTACAATGTCATTTACATGCCACGCTCATGGTGCGCTTGCGTTCAGTTCGCTAGCTTGATATACACCATTATTGGCATTGCGCGACGTGACTGTATGACGAACATAAATGAGAGGTCCTAACATGTAAATGATGACATGCATATTATGTACAGCATTACTTACTCCTTGCTGGCTGCATCGCATTACATTCGATTCCCACAGTGCGCGGAATCTGCGGGTTTTTTGTATGAGGTGGTTCAAAATACTTCGCTTTGTTAATTTTGTATGAAAAAGCGGAAACCGGGATCTTTCAGGAAACGGACAGTATTGTACGCTTTGAAGTGTTCAAGCTCATTTACCACTTAATAGACCAACTGGTAACGAGGTCTAGGTCACTTTGAAGGGCCACATGATCAGGGGAAGATGCTATCGTTGAATAAATCACACAGCCATCTGCGAAAAGGCGTATGCGGGATGAAATGTTAGTCGGCAGATTGTTGATGAAGATTAGGAAAAGTAGAGGGCCGAAGACTCTATTATGGGGCCCTCCTGAAGTGACTTCTGCGATATCTGAATGAAAATCATTGCGCAAACGTGAGCTCTTCACGAAATGAAAGAAAATTTAGGAGCCATGGTTGCGTTAGAAAGTCTAATTTAAGGGAAGACAGTTTTAAATTGGACGACAATGGGTGACACGGTCAAAGGCCTTTGAAAAATCTAGGAAAACGCAATCTATCTGTGTGTTCATGTCCAAGTTCGTCTGTAGGTTTGTCGTGAATTCTAGCAATCTGTATCGCAAGAGAAATCTTGTCTAAAGCCATGTTGTGTGGAGCTAAAAAAATTGTTTGATTCAAGATGACTGTAAATGTGAGAAGCAATGATATGTTCAAGTAATTTACAGCTGATATAGATTAACCAGATGGTACGATACTTTTCAACCTGACCTTTACATCCTGCTTTAAATACACGAATAACTTTTGCGATTTTCCAGTTCCTGGGAAGCTGAACGGTAGACAAACACTGCCTGAAAATCTGAAATAATTTTGAGAGGACGTGGAAATTGTATTTTTAGTACATTTGAATTAATATTATCTAGACCACTAGAAAAAGAAACTTTGAGATTGTTGATTAGTTTCGTGGTGCCCTCAATCTACGGGTGCCATGCCAATCAAGTTCCGGAAAGTCAGGAATGCTAGAATGACCTTACCGTGTGAAGGCAGAAGAAAAAACGTGTTGAATGTACTTGCACACTGATCTTTTGGGAGAGGTAATTGATTTTTGCCCTTCAACGTAATATCTGTAACAGCAGAAACTGGTGATAATTGTTGGCAAAATTTTCTGGGATTACATTTTTAATAACGAAGGTAGGTCGGGTTTAAAATACTTGTCTTTAGCAGTGAAGAACGTAGAAGTATAACTTTTAAGACATTGCTTATATGCATTCCAAGCAGAGGCACTAGAAGTGTGCGCCGCGGTCCTATACAGCCGATTTTTTCGATTCCTCAAAGTTCGCAAATGTCTGTTAAACCACGGGTTTCTCTTATCGTTATATATGGAAATTTCAGGACGTATTTGTCGATTAACACAGTAATCTTATCTCTAAACAATGACGAATTTTCATCGATGGTGCGACTTGACAATAAGGGCAAGACAGTGTCGTTGTAGAATTCTTCCAAGTCAGAATTCATACAACTATAATTGGCCTTACTGTAGTCTGTAATTACTTTTTTAGTTTTATCCGTGACTTTGAGAGGAATGTTTATTGATAATTGAACAAGCTTGTGGTCAGTGAACCCTTCAAGACAAGAGCTTTCCCCTACATTATCAGGATCTGTGGTAAGTAATAAATCCCAAATATTATTGCCCCGTGTTGGCTGGTTGATTACTAGAGCGAAATTAAAATTTAGGGCGAAATTCACCAAGTCAAGAGACATTTGTGAGGTGTATGAACAATTGGTCCAGTCAATTTGTGGTAAATTGAAATCACCAAACAGATAGAGATTATTAGTGTGTCATTTCTCAATAACTAATCTGGTGCTGCTGCGAAGGTGATCTATAAATGAGTGTTCAGAATAGGGAGGACGGTAACGTACGCCTACTAGTATTTTTGTGGCAGAATTCGAGCACGCCGCCCAGACAATTTCTAAGTTTGAGTTCGTATCGAGGACAAAAGCAGGTATCGATTTTTAAATGCGAAGCATCTTATGCTTGGGGCTATGTCCGTCCCTCCCGCGTCCCGCGTCCCCCGTCGCGCGTTCCGCGTCCGGCCACTTTCATGAAGTTGGGAAGCACCCATTATGCGAACCAGAACACTGTAGTAATATGAAGGCCGTCAACCACTACTACGGTCATCAGAGTCATGGCCGAGAGCACAGAGAGGCTGCTTAGCAATGGCTAGGCAGGTGGTGTCTGTCGCCCAGTTTGACCCTATTCCTTGATCTTGCTTGCATGTGTTTGAAGGGGGCTTAGCCCGTCCCTCCTTCCCGCGTCCCACACCACCACAGCGCATGCGCGTCCCCTCCCCCCTCTGTCTCCTACGCTCACCCCCTTTCTCTCCTCTAGGAATCCTCTACTCTACGGAGCGGCCCCCCGCGTCCCACACCCCCCACAGCGCGTGCGCGTATCCTCTCCTACGCTCACCGCCTTTCTCTACTCCAGGAATCATCTACTCCGCGGAGCGGCGCCCGCGTCCCACATCCCCACAGCGCATGCGCGTCCTCTCCCCCCTCTCTTCTCTAGGAATCCTCTACTCTACGGAGCGGCTTCGGCGCCCCACATCCCCACAGCGCGTCCTCTCCTCCTCTCTCATCTAGGAATCCTCTACTCTACGGAGCGGTTCCCGGGTCCCACACCCCCCACAGCGCATGCACGTCCCCTCCCCCCTCTCTCCTCTCCTACGGTCCCCCCCCGTCCTTTCCTCTAGGAATCTTCTACGGAGTGGCGCGCACGACAGGTGGTGTGACAGCTGCATACTCCACTGGGGGGCGCCACGGTAGTTCCGCGGTATGAAAATGACGTAGCGCGCGCGTCTCATTCTCTCTCCTGTGCAGCGCCGCGATGAGCGCCCGGGCCGCTGCCGCGAAACGAGAGCGGCGAACGTTTCTCCCGCTGAAGCTAACCATCTCCCCGCTGCTTCGCATCCACAGATGGTTCCCTTTAGCGGGAGATGGGCAATTTTTGTTCAACAACGCACAGGAGAAATATCCCACCGGCACCACCTTGGAGGTCAAGATCCAGAGCCATATATACGGGGTGGCCAGATAACGGTTGTGCAGCGCGAGCAGTCGGTTTTTTCAATCAAGAAACTCGCTAGCAGACGCTGCTTGCGTCGGCGTCGCGAGGCGAGAGAGGGGGGGGAGCGTAGGAGAGGAGAGAGAGAGGGGGGAACGCGCATGCTCAGTGGGAGTGTGGACTGCGCGGAGATGAATGCCTAGAGGAGAGAGGGGGGGGAGCGTAGGAGGGGAGAGAGGAGGGCACGCGCATGCGCAGTGAGGGTGTGGTCGCCGCGGGGATGGATGCCTAGAGGAGAGAGATGGGGAGAGGAGGTTTTCTATTTATTTTTTTGAAAGGGTTTGCGCATGCGCAGTAAGGGTGGTCACGCGGCACACCATCGGACTGAACCACGCTCTAAGATGCTTCACATCTAAAAGAACAAATGCGACACCCTTTATCGTTTGTAATTACTAAAGAGATCGCTAGTAAGATATCTAATTGGTTCTTCCTAGATTACTTCGGCCGTGTTGCTAGGTACCTGCGACAGTCGCACAATTACAGCAGGGCGCTAGCTCGAGAAAATTGAAGTTTGAAGTTTGAAGTTTTGAAGTTTGAAGTACCTTGACATACCTGTTGTTATATTAGGTGACTTCAACATTGACTTGCTAAAATCTGGTGATACACAAGTTAATGAATTTGTTGACCTTCTATCAATGTACGGTTTTTCGAACAATATTACTCTGCCTAGCCGCATCAACGCCTCTATTAAAACTTTGATTGAACTTTGTCTGACTAACCAAGACAAAAGTGCTGTAAAAGCAGGAGTGCCTGCTAGTGCAGTTAGTGACCATTTACATTTGTTTTGCTTCATTTCCAAGTATTCATTATCGCATGTTGTAGCAGAGCACTCGACCAAAACAACGCGGATGATAACTAAGCGTGCTGTAGATAATTTTCGTGAGCACATCGCATCGGTAAATTGAAATGAAATTTTAAATGGTAAAAATTGCGATCCAAACCTATTATACAATACTTTCATTGAGAAAATTATTGAAATTTATGAATATTCGTTTCCTTTGGTACAAATTAGAAAGTTTAAAAAGCGAGGAAGCCCTGGATTACTTATGAACTTGTTAAGAGAATCAAAGCGAGAGATAAACTTTTTTGTGGTTTTATGAAATGTAGAGACACCGAAGTGCTTATACAGGATAAAAAAGTCAGAAATAAATTAAATGCTGACATAAAAAAAATCACGAGTTGATTATTACGCCAACAAATTTACTGATATTCTCTATGATCCTAAGAAAACATGGCGTACCCTTAAGGACCTATTGCGGCCTACAAAGAGCGGCCTCCCCCAGGAGGTAACGCTTGGCGATAAAGTCCTGAGTGGTAAGCCCCTCGCAGAAGTATTCAATCAGCACTTCTTATCTTTTGGAGCATTTGATTCGAAAGGTAACAATAACTTTGCAAAGTACATTAACACGAGTTTGCAGAATACCATGTACCTGAGTCCTGTTACACCCACAGAAGTTGTGCGCATTATTAAAAACTTAAAAAACAGCTCCGCTTGTGGTTATGATGGCATTAAAGTACCACCAATAAAAGCAGTTGCAGAGTTATTGTGTGATGTTACCTGTGACTTAACAAACCTTGTGTTTTAAACAGGCACATTTCCAGATAGCATGAAAATAGCCAGGGTCGTCGTCCTTCATAAAGGCGGTGCCACCGATTGCATTGGCAATTACAGGCCAATATCGATACTCCCGCTATTCTCTAAAATTATTGAAAAGGCAGTAAACTCTAGATTATCTGGACATCTACAGAAGCATAACCTTATATCAACACGTCAGTGTGGCTTTCAGAGTGGTAAGTCCACTGAATCCGCGCTACTTGAAATACGTGATAAAATTATTGCCAATATAGAAAATTAACACTACACGATAGGTATTTTCTTAGATCTTAATAAAGCATTCGATTCAATTAAGCACGATATACTTTTCTCTAAATTACCTTCTTATGGAATCAGAGGTATTGCTTTGGAATTACTGCGCAACTACTTATCACACCGCATCCAGTTAGTAGAAATGAACGATGTTAAATCAGACGTTGCACATATTACGTATGGTGTCCCACAAGGTTCTATTTTAAGTCCCACCTTTTTTCTTCTTTACATTAATGATATCGTAGCAGTACCAGGGACGCCAGATATTGTATTGTATGCCGACGACACGAACGTTTTTTTCTCCTCTGATAGCATCTCTAGCCTTATTCCTTTAATTAATAATTGGCTAGAATCGCTGTCAATATGGTTATCCGCTAATCAACTCAGCCTGAACGTAAATAAAACGAAGTATATGGTTTTTGCTCCAATTAACAAGCCAGTTGAGTTTGTATCTCCCTTATTATTTATGTCACAACCACTTGAAAGTGTTTCCCAGTACAAGTTCTTGGGAGTAGTTTTTCATGAGAATTTGCGATGGACGCATCACGTTAACTTCATTAAACGGAATATAGCACAAATAATTGGCATGTTGAATAAATATCGCACATTGTTACCATCAAAGCTTAAGCGTCAGCTGTATTTTTCCACTGTTCACTCCAGACTGCACTATTGTGTAGTTGTATGGGGTGCGACTTCTAATACGAATATGGAAACTTTATTAAGGATGCAGAAAAGGTGTATTCGTGTGGTCTATAATCTCTCGATGTGTGGACACACTTCTGAGTACTTTCAGCAGGATCGTATTTTGCACCTTAGGAATATGTACAAACAAAAATTATCTGAAAAAGCATTTTTAGAATTCAAGAGTAACCGCGAGAACTTCTTTTCGACGTACGCCAATGCCACAACCATTTACACGTTAAGACTTAGGAACCTTGTTAAACCGAAAATACGAACCAACTACGGAAGCCAATTATTGCAATGGCAAATTCCTAATCTTCTCAATGATGAACAAGCGTTACTCAATATTATAGAACATTTATGTCATCATTCAGAAAAACATCAAAACAATACTTTCTCGGAAAATATTTTTTTTTGTTCGAGTGCTACATAGAGTTACTAATTCTCGTTTCATTTCTTCATTTGTTGTTGTATTATCAAAAATATATCTCATCTATTATTGAAAAACAGTGTTATCTTTACATCTTTATTTACTGTTTGTACTTTTTCGGTTTATTGATCTTTATTGTGATGTACTGAACTAGTACACTAGTAACTGTGCCATTTATGTACATGCTCATATATATACATATATATGTATGGGCCTATGTGTGTATTTCTTTTTTTTCCCTTTTCCTGCAGTTGTCCGCTGTTGTCTGCTGTACTCGTGGTGCCAGGAGCCTAGTCAGACGTGTACAAACGCGCCTTTTTCTCCGGCACCATGACAATTCATGTGTCATGTATTGTCAAAACTGTAAATAAACTTCAAACTTCAAGTCGACAGTCGCTCATGTCGACAGTCAACAGTCGCTCCTCCTTGTTCAACCTATCCCACCAAGTAATAAGCACGTAATTCGAAGGACAGCTGGTAATAAATGTTGACCAATAAAATTTGTTGCTAGGCTAGTTGGTGCATAGTTAAAATATAAGACGGTGGCGCGAAAATAGGAAAAGGACGAAACAGGCAGAAGAGACGTATACAAGCGCATGTGCGCTTGTATACATCTATTCTGCCTGTTTCGTCCTTGTCCCATTTTTGCGCCACCGTCTTATATTTTAATAAATATTGATTTGTGTACGAAACCTCTATGACAGGGACAATATGTTTTGATCAGTTTTTATTCTTGCACACAGTAATGATGCTATCAGCTGATTTTTACCAGGTCAATTCCACATTGTCGACCAGCATCGAAAAAGTGTAATTCAGTTGGTAAAAATTTATCGAGCGAAGAATGCAAGTAGGATGCCCAAAGAAAGACCATCTATCGTTTCCCGCTCGACGAGAGGAAACGCCGCCATCACAGCGGATCGGCGGCGGATGGTGCCCAATGCTCCGCAGTCCACTGAACAGCTCCGCCGCACTGACGCTTTGCCAATCAGCGTCGAGCGAGCGCAGTTACTGTCCCTATAATAATGGCCGGCCATCAGCTGTTCGCATTTTCTTCCGTTTCGATTACGCGAGTAAAGTTCATCGCCACAAACTCAGCCGAAAGCGCAACCAGATTATTTAAATTGGTGGAGGTTAAGCGCGCACGACGTGCCAGCCTCTTATCACATGGCGCATATCTCGGTTAGCTTAGTGGTTGGCACACTTTCAGAACCGCTTATCTCAGTTATAAAAGTCTCGCTCCTCATTTACACTATGGCTGCCATTACGAGGCTAGCGAGACAAATATACACGCGATATAGCGTTATAACCAGTTCATTGGTCACAGAAAAGACGTGGCGCTCTTTGGCCGCCCATGGCCCTTACGCCACGAAACCCCACTAATCATTATCAGTTTATTGGTATACAGGAAGCGTCATCTGGAAGATGGCTAAATAAGTTCTCTGAATGACCTTGTCGAAGAATATGCGGACCGGGATCGACTTATGGGATACAACGAATTGACCAAGGCGTTCTACTTGGCCCGGCGATGCTATCCTCCGCCGCGTGGAACTCTATGCAGAGCCCAAGCAGTTACCTGGTGACAGCTGCAAACTAACATTTAACCTAATCTACTGATATATCACCGAATGTGCCCCGAGATCTTTAGCACCAGCGTCTGTAAGCTCTGCCAGACAGACACACTGCTACGCTTACGCACATGCTCTGGGAATGCGAGGCTAAAGCCAAACGTATTAGTCCCGACGTTCTCTCGGTGAGGTGGGAAGCCGCTCTGCGCAGCTCATAGCTCGCCGACCAACTCTGGGCAGTCCAGCAGGCCCGTGAAACGGCGGAGGCAAGGCCTTGTCGTCCCGACATGGGAGACCTGATCCCGGGCCATTAATCCGCCGGACAATTAATACAGTTTTTTTTCATCCGTCCATCAATTGACATAGTGAAAGTGATGATTGCAGTTCAAACAGGTTATATGTATAATAGTATTTCGTTTTAGCTCCCACTAAACTATGTCCACTAGGGGCACCGCGGCAGGAATAAAGCGTTAACAATCGTGATTTTACGCTTTTATTAAGACAATTGCTGAAATTTCAATGCGATTAGAAATCACTGTTAAATGTAAAAAAATTCGCTTCTCATTCTTTTTATGCTAATATTCGATTTTCTCATTTGCTGTGGCGAGCGCGAACCGTTCCTGTTGAACAACATACCGTGGGGCACTAGTAGACGTGCTTGCTGCCGCCGGTTTCTTGCTGCCTTTAATCTGCAGGAGAGTTTCCACCACTGACGTGAGCAACGAACCAGGGAAGCCTGCCATAATAAAGTGCCTAACCTGTTTGTCAAAGACCACCTGCATCGTGTGAATGCACGATTTCTTGAGCGCAGAATCCAGGCAGAGCAGAACAACACCATGCCTTATCAACTTAGAGGTAGCTGAATCGCACGTAACCAACCTTTCATTTGCGCGTGGCGAATATTGCCAGGAATCATGACTGTCATGAAAAGTTAAACATGAATCCAAAAACTGTCACGAGTTCCGAAGGGGTAGTTCATGGGTGAAATCAAGACCTTTTCCATGCAGTCCGAAAATGTTTAAAATGTCGCCGTAACATTCCGCTGAACCAAGCCGGTTAAAAAAATATTAAAAAACCATCCGCATACCCCAAGGTATACAAAATATGGAGACGGTGATGTAGTTTAAAAGCACCGGCAAGCTGGCGATCAACACTAGCTAGCAAAATATTGCAAAGGACGGACGCTATACATGAGTCGATGCAGACGCCGCGTCAAACAGAATAAAAGTGCTCCTCAGGTAAAATTCAAAAAGCGTTAAAAAATGGTCCACCGTGACACCACCTGTATTTAGCCGTTTTGTTCAGTGCACGCCCTCACAGCTACAAAAAGCCCATTATGGGGAATCGAGTAAAATAGATCCTGAACATCAATAGAGAAAGCGATACAAATATTGTGGCTATCCTGAAGAAATTTCACTACCTCATGCAAATTGCTCGTCAAAAAGGGTCAGTTATGCTTAAAGAATTAAGGAATTTTAACAAGTATTGGCTAATATGAAGCTTCCAAGTGCCTCTTTCACTGACCGTCGTTCTAAACGACATATCCGGCTTGTGTGTTTTAGCTCAGTGGGGACACTCAGTGTGGCCTTTTGCATTACTGATGTCTCTGGAAAGTTTCGAAAGTTTTAAATCGTTACACGATCTAATTGCCTTGCTGTTAATTCTCGAGTCGGACTTCTTTACAGCTAGAAACATGCTTAACATGTTTGAAATAAATAAGTTTGAAGTGCCGCCCATGTCTTCGTGTCTCTTTTGTGTGTGTGGTTTTTTTCTGGCAGCAGAATGTCATACACTTGAAAACAGCGGCGCCTTTAGTGACCCCTCTGTGTTTCATGCCACGCGGCCGCGTCTGACCCAAGATGCTCCCGACGTTCTTTCCTTTTTTTATTGCGACCGCAATTATATGGACAGTCTCGACGGATTTTCGCCGTCGCGGTCATGTCTTGTATAAAATCCAAATTGAGAAGAACCCCCCAGCGCATCATACGTTCTACCCGCGCGTAATAGCGCGAACGCGGCTGAACCGGAGACCAACGATTCGGCCCATCTCCGTCGCTCTGAGGCGCATGCAGTAAGAATCCTGTTAGACCAGCCGTCGAATACTCAAGCAGGGAGGAAACGCCCCGCCCGTCTTTAACGAGCGTGAAAAACGCGAGGGGGTGGGTGCCTCTCTCGAGCAGCAACTGCGATGTTTGTTATTTACAAGCGTGGTCTCTGCTGGCGCGCGCGTTATCTCGCTATCTCGGCATCCGTCGGCGGGCGGCTTGTATACCCTTCTACGTGCTGCGCTCTCAACGCGAAGAGAATGTTCGAAGAGTGTCCTTGGAGCAGCCGTATTCTCTTAAACTAGCGTTTTGTAGAGTTTGCGTGAGATCTGATCCAAAAGAGTTTGCTGCCAGCCTCACTTCGTATAACATTATAATTTGTTGCTATCGCATTTATTGCTTCACCCTTGCAGTGAAACTGTCACTTTTCGCGTTTCACATGACGAGTAGGTACAGAAAGGGGCCACTTTTTCTCGCGCGTCTCAAGGGCAGTTTTGCAATTGAAAGAAAATGTAGGAGCGTTGCATGTTAGAAACTACGTTGGAGCTCCTCCGAGATGTGCGTGCCTCCAACGGTAAATGGTAAATTTATTTTTTGCGTGCCTGCTTTATATATACACAGACATATATATATATCCGGCACATGACGGTGACGGCAAAAATCTGCCGAGCGTGTCCATATAATTGCTATCGCAATAAAACCGAAAAATGCCCCCCACCTCCCCGAAGGGAATCGTGAGGAAATGCGAATGCATTTCTTGCGGCGAGAGATTTCGCCTTCACCGACTTCTGCCATCGCCTTGAGAGGCGCCCAGCCAGCGAACGGTCGAGAGTGAGGCACGAGCGGACGGGAGAGTGGGGCGCAGGGAGGAGAGAGAGCGAATGGCGAGAGAAGGAGCGGCGAAGCACTGCACCTACCCTCTCCTACACTCTCTCGCACCACATGCTCCGGTTGCTAGGGGCGAGGATAAGCGCGCGCGCCCGCAGCTGTTGCTATGGGAGAGGGAGTGAGAGCGGAGAGATAACACCTGCCGGCGCGCGGACGCCGCAGCGGACAACGCCGGATGCGCCTGACATAGCCCGACTAAGAAATGCATTCGCATTTAAAATGTACTGGTCGTACCATACTTGCACCACATTTGGCACAATCTCAAAAATATTGGTCGTAGAGCAGGAGTGCAGGTGATTTTTTCTGGCCCTGACCGGCTTCAGAATCTATGTGGACGTATAAACAAATAAACAAATATGCCAGCGGCCTCTTGTTCCACGAACCACCGCAGACGTTTTGTGAAATGCACGCGTAACGTAGTGTATTCTATATTCCTGACATGCGGTCAAGGATATATCTGCCAAACTTGCAGGTGCCTGATTGAAAAACCCGAGGAGCACTATTGTTACGTCAACACGGCTGTATCAGGTCATTTAGTGCTGCACTGCAGAGGTTGTGGATGCGTTGCACGATTTGAAAGTAGCCGCTCATCAGACAAGGTGACCAGATTATTAACAGAGGCTGCAAACATAGAAAAACAGGACGGTGCATGTGTAAGCGTGGCGTCACTAGCGGTGATCGAGAAAGAAAAATTACACCATCTCCCGCTAAAGGGAACCATGTGGAGATGTGAAGCTGCGGGCGCTAACGCTTACACTGGCGGCGGCGTTGACGCTGGCGCTCATCGCAGCGTTGCGCAGGAGAGAAAACTGGGGAGGCACAAAGCAGGCAGTGATGGAGCAGTGTTTCCTACTGGAACATCCCAATCGCTGCTAGATGGGCAATGAGAGACAGAAGACTCTGACTAGACACAGAGACCCGCACTCCGCTTTTAGTTAACGCGCATGCTGCGAATTTTTATTGTTCAACAACGCACAGGAGAAATCTCCCACCGGCACCACCTTGGAGGTCAAGATCCATTGCCATATATACGGGGTGGCCAGTGAACGGTTGTGCAGCGCGAGCAGTCGGTTTTTAAAGACGATAGTCTTTCTTGGGATACCTAAACGAAGAAATTTTGGTCTGTCTGTCTGTCTGTCTGTCTGTCTGTTTCTCTGTTTGTCGGCACGTCGCACGATTCAACTAGCTGGCCAAAGTTTCACCCCTTGCCTTACGACCTCCAATCTTGACCGAAAAGCATGTGTTCATACGGGTGAGCGTGGGCAATTAAAAATCAAATATTACGCATACCTGAGGCACAACATCAATGCCTTAGTACTATTCACAGTGTTCCTTTAAAACGAAATCTATATATACGTAATTATAAAGATCCTAGTGTTTATTACGCTGTGTAATTCCTCAGCTGTGTACAAAACAAGTCACCGCCCAGTGATTTAACTTCCACGCTGTGGTGCTGCCACCTGGCAGCAGCATAGTTCAACACAAGCCAATGTTCCCCGGTAGCGCTGTAGATGGCGTCCTCTTCTGTTTTATCAATGCCAGCCAGATGCGGCTGATTCATCGTAGAAGAGCGCTGTCTCAGGCAAGGCAAAACATATATGACCGCTTGATGAAATACGACCCACTCTACAAGACATGATCAGAGAACGCAGAGAAAAGACCGACGACCAAATTTCAGCGGAGAAACGCCGGCGTCCGTCTAAGCGTGCCCGGAAAACGTCCGAAAAACGAGCCCAGCGGCTAGCCCAGCTATTAAATTGTGGTACTCATGCCGCTCATGCAGTGCAGTCGGCACAAGACTATCGTCTTTCGACGACATTTGCAGCGAAGCACGCAGATACGCGGCCAATTTTTTCAACCAAGAAAATCGCTATCAGACGCTGCCTGCGTCGGCGTCGCGAGGCAAGAGAGGGGGGGAGCGTAGGAGAGGAGAGAGAGGGGGGTGACACGCATGCGCAGTGGGGAGTGTGAACGCCGTGGGCAGGGATGCGTAGAGGAGAGAGGGGGGGAGCGTAGGAGAGGAGAGAGAGGGGGGGACGCGCATGCGCAGTGGGAGTGTAGACGCCGCGGGCAGGGATGCCTAGAGGAGAGAGGGGGGGAGTGTAAGAGGGGAGAGAGGAGGGGAGGCGCATGCGCATTGAGGGTGTGGTTGCCGCGGGGAGGTATGCCTAGAGGAGAGAGAGGGGGAGAGGAGGTTTTTTATTTTTATTTTTTTAAAGGGTATGCGCATGCTTAGTCCGTCCCTCCTTCCCGCGTCCCACACCACCACAGCGCATGCGCTTCTCCTCCCCCCTCACTCTCTCCTCTTCTACGCTCCCCCCTTTCTCTCCTCTAGGATTACGCAATTCTACGGAGCGGCGCCCGCGTCCCGCACCCCCACAGCGCATGCGCGTTCCCTCCCCCCTCTCTCTCCTCTTCTAAGCTCACCCCTTTCTCTCCTCTAGGAATCCTCTACCCCACGGAGCGGCCCCCCGCGTCCCACACCCCGACAGCGGATGCACGTCTACTCCCCCTATGTCTCCTCTCCTACGCTCACCCCCTTTCTCTACTCTAGGAATCGTCTACTCTACGGAGCGGCGCCCGCGTCCCACAGCGCATGCGCGTCCTCTCCCCCCTCTCTCCTACGCTCACCCCATTTCTGTGCTGTAGGAATCCTCTACTCTACGAAGCGGCGCCCGCGTCCGACATCCCCACTGCGCATGCGCGTCCTCTCCCCCCTCTCTCCTACGCTCACCCCCTTTCTATACTCTAGGAATCCTCTACTCTACGGAGCGGCTGCCGCGTCCCACACCTCCACAGCGCATACGCGGCCCCTCTCTCTCCCCTTTAGGAATCCTCTACGGAGCGGCGCGCGACAGGTGGTGTGACAGCTGCATACTCCGCTGGGGGGCACCACGGTAGTTCCGCGGTATAAAAATGACGGAGCGCGCCTCATTCTCTCTCCTGTGCACCGCGATGAGCGCCCGGGCCCCCTGCCGCGAAACGAGAGCGGCGACGTTTCTCCCGCTCAAGCTAATGGCGAATTCCACTGGGAGATCCGGAGCGGCCGCCGAAATCCTGGAGCGAGTACTCGGATTGCACCAAGCCAACTCTGCTAGTGGAACACGTGAATGCTCCGCGTGAGGTCGCTCCGGAAGTTGCTTATGCATACGTCACGAAAACCGGCTCCTGAACTCCCTGAACTTCTTCGGCGTAGCCGATTATCTTCGGGCGTGCGCAAAGCAAGTCAGGAAACATTTCTTTAAACATCATTCCGTAGAGCACGTACGGTTCGTCGACATCGCTGACTGCTAATACTGTCAACACTTGTGTTCTGGCTATCGCTCAGAGCAAAAAATAAACCACGCAGCTCGTCAGCCGAGTCGAAAGACACCACTTCACCAATGTAAACAAGTGCACAGGGTGACCAGACACCGCCTCAAAAAGCGCCGAAGACAACTGAGTTGCCCTCTCGTGCCAGAAATGACGCCAACGCGTTGCCGGAGTTCCGGCGAAATCCGCCTCTGCAAGACGGAGCAATGCGGAACGCTCCGTCGCGGAGTGGGTTGCTCCGAATCTGCCAGTGGAAAACGCGAACTTGCTCCGAATCTACCAGTGGAATGCAGATTCGCGGCCGCGGAGCAAGAAAAGATGCCCCCGCTCTACCAGTGGAATTCGCCATAACTATCTCTCCGCTGCTTCGCATCCACACATGGTTCCCTTTAGCGGGAGATGGGGAAGTTTTTTTTTAATTATAACAAAGAGACATCGCTCAAATACAAAGCGAAGTTGAAAAAAGGCCATCACGTATTTCGTACAGCTAAAATGTGCGCAACTATGATAGAAAGCACATGTTTGCTTTTTAATATTTTCTCCAAGATTCTTCCCATTCGGTTGAATGCCAGTGCATGATTAACGTTACTTGTTGATTCCCTCCATGTATGTCTGACATCAACACCTAACTGCAAGGTCATCGACAAACGCACTATCGATGAACGTGAGGATCACTAAAAGAACTATATTTGCTAGAAAAAATGCAAATAAGCCCCGCGTCCCCCCCCCAAACGAAGACGCGACTGCAGAATACTACGAGCGACTCTGCGAAAAACAAAGCCCAAATCCGCTCATTATAAGCGAAACTGGCAACTCTGAGCGGCGATAACTCTAACACAAGATGACATTGGGGATCTGCTACATAAAATCGATGTGAAAGAATGCGCAGGACATGTTCAAATTCCCAACGCCATCTTAAGGCGTTATGCCGAGTGGTGTTCATTTTTTCTTTTAGACATATTTGGAAAATCACTTGAATCCGGTTACGTTCCCATAGATTGTAGGTGTGCCAAGCCGATACCGATCCACAAACAACATTCCAGAAATGACATCACCAATTTGCGACCACTTTCCTTAACAAGTACTTGTAAAATAATGGACCGCATTTCGACTAATTACCTAGTGAAGTTTGTGGAAGAAAACGTTATTTTAGGCAAAAATCTGCATAGGTTACGGCACGGGTATTCTACCATTACAATCCTTCGGTCGACTTGATAACACGTGCCTAGTCGGGCGCGTGTTATCAGTGGAAATGCGTCATCTTTTGGAATCGAGCTGCAGAAAGCGCCCTGAGGGAGCGTACTTCTTTGGTTGAACAAGCGCACCTTTCAACGCTGTCACTCGTGCAGAGTAGGTCAGTGTATCATTAGGCCGCGCATGCTCCTCGGCACGCCATGTCAGAGCCCGCAACCGCCGCAAGGTCTCACGCCGCAGAGCAAGGCCGCCTGCTCGCGTGCTATAAACAGACGTGGACGCGGCTGTACTCTAAATTCAAAAGCGACCTTTTGTACCCTTCATCAGAACTATATGTCATTTCTGTGCCATACGCGCAATAAACTCGCGGCTCGACCCCCTGTCAGAGTGCCTGCAACAACGAATTGTTGTGGGCACTTGCTTGCAAGAATCGACTGTTTTGACGCTATGCTGTGTTCGTTGATAACGATGGCCTATGTGAACACTTTCGACACGCCACGTCACTCTACCGTAGCCGCATGCGTCTCTGCGATTTATACACATGATGGGAATCCCACTTTTTTGCGCTCATTATTAGTTAGTAATCCGTAAAGTAAATTCCAAAGAACGTCTTCGCGAAGTTGTTTTAAAGGGTACAGAATTTTATGCCTTAATGAAGGCGGGAAAAGTGTTGTACAGTTGCCAGGAACACGATACAAAGTACGGGAAGAGAATCAGAAACTGGTATCCTCACCACCGAGAGGCAATGAATGGAAATAAGCCTCGAAGGTCTCGTGGGCAGAAATACTTTCGTACAAAGAAGTTTTTAATCCGCCCAGCGATGAAGAAAAGCACGAGCTGTGGTATATAAACGATGGTATAAAAAACTTCTAAAGCGCGTTAATAATAACAGAACAACAAGGCACGATGACCCAGAAAATACTGGGACCATTCAATGTCTTTTGCGGCGAAGCGTGTTGGTAGAAACTGTCTCTCCGGCGAGGGTAATGATGCGATACCTTTGTCCCACCGCGTCACGATGGCTGCTTTCTTCGGTCAAAGTACTCAGCTGAATGCGTCGGACAGGACCGAGGCCAATGCTGGTATCATTAACCGAAGACCCTCACGCAAAATAGCGGCGCAAAGAAAAAGCACGCGCAGCACAGCCAACGGCGGATGAAGTGTCGGCCCCCCTTCTCCTCCGGCGCCCATGTGCGGACACGAACAAGTCGGTCGCGCAAGGTCCCGGCCACCCGACGAAGTTCATTCATCAGCCAACTGGGCGTGTGCACTCGCGCTGAAACAATGGCTCGCAGCTGGCCCCGGCGTGCTTTCGTTCCGTTACGTGAAGTCAAAGAACAACAACGAAAAGTGGCCGACAGGACTATGGGCGATATGTGTGTGCGTTGTTTTCCCTTGTTTTCAATAATCGGTAGCGCTATGCGGCACCATGAAGCCAAAGATGGAAAAAAAAGTTTTTCAAACTTTGCAGTATGCTTGCAAAAGCACAAGTTGTTATTTTATGTGGTGTGTTTCGTGCAATAACAGCGGTTACGTGTTTAGTAAATAAATTAATGGCGAGAAAAATATCAGGAGACGAAGAACACGAAAAAAAGCATTAGTGGGGTTCGAGGGGCGCTACGTTCTCTCGCTGGTTACGCCCACGAAACGAAATTTTAGAATCGGTCCCGCACGATGGTAAACACGCTTCATTTCTCCCATGAAGAAAACTCATCGCAAGTAACGCAAAGTTCGTTATGCAAGGTTATGCTTACG